>VDFB02193867.1:207533252-207554135 GCA_007258455.2 Sequoia sempervirens | reverse complement strand
CAATGAGGTTAGTTGAGACTCTTCTTGGCTTGAAAATCTCCTAGATAGGAAGAGGCGAAAGCCATCCTACTAATTGAACTTTGCAAAATTTGATCATGTCTACCAAGACACATCAGAGAAGAAGCTCAAAAAGAAAGTTCATGTGGAAAAGAACACCGACAACGAGATTTCCATTGAGACCACTACACCACTTGAGGACAAAAATGCAGATGAAGTAGAGGTTGACAACTTCACTTTGATGAAATTCAACCTTGGTAAAAGCACACGCTAGGCTGATGTAGATCTCTTCGAGGTTGCAGTAGTAAGCATGAAGGAAAGAATAGCTAAGGATGGTGAAGACAAAGCAACCCTCAAGGCTAAAAACTAGCAGCTACAACAATACATCTCCAACCTCCTTCACGATATTTCAAACATCACTACCTTGCTTAAGAAAATGTTGGAGTTACCTGTAGAGAAAAATCAACTAAGTCAGTTGGTTTTTTATGGTAAACACCTAAGAGATTGGGTAGAAGAGTTCATCACTAGGGGTTGGTTCATACTTGTAGAGTTGTACTAGTTGAGGTACAATTCCCACAACCTTTACATAGAAATTTAGGAATCAAAGCTAAGCATGGCAAAAGACAAACCCAGGGATGAGATCACCATTGACTTGAAGATGGCCTATGATTCAGTCACTGTAGGGAAAACAAAGAGAATCTATTTACTTGGAAAGAACAACTCTTCTTCAAGGTAAAAACATACGAACTAATGTCTGTGGAATTGGTTGAGTATAGAGAAAAGGTTGCAAGTGCCATCAAGTTCGTAAGAACTTTTGTGTCACAAATTCCTTTCCAGTATCAACATGAGGATGGGGAGTATGTTGATCTTAGTGACTTGGAGTCAGAATTCTAGAAACTTGTCTGTAATAATTTTAGTAATGACCCTATTGACTGCAAGTTGACTTAAGTTGTAACCATGTTAGCAAATTTTGATGATGTAGTTGAAAAGGGACACCAATTATAGTATCAGATCACAAGTGGTGAACAGATGTTGCGGTGACACCATATCATGTTGAAGAGTATCAATTATCTGAGTGCAAAGACAATAGTTAACAACTAGTTGGAGGAGATGATAACTCAAGTGGCCGAGGTGTGATCTACCAGTTAGGACGTCCCACCTTTTCCAAAGATAACATTTGACACAATAGTTAACTTGATGTCTTTTCCAAGTTAACTCGTTGTCCCATCTTTTATGTATGTCTATTTTTGGAGACACCTTTGTATAGTGGAGTTCTATTTAGTTTAGAATCAGTTAACTGAAGTAGTCTTTCTAGTTAACTGTTAAGTTACATTTGTTTAGACATAAGAATAAATCTTGCAGATTGGCAAGAACTGTTTGTTAACTAAGGAGATTTTAGGGTTCCCTACTCCTTTGAGTGTCTATAAATAAGAGAAACCTTGCTCATTATATTTTAACCATTATTAATATACAAAAAATTTGCACCTTTGTGCCTTCAAGCTTGCAAGTCAATAGTTGTTCACTTTTTCCAAGTGTTCTTTGGTTGATCGTATGTTGTATGATCGTCTTCCTTAATACATTTTTTTGTCCCAAACATGTATTCCTTGTTTGTGTTTGAGAAAATAAATCAAAATTACAATGCATCTTTGATCCAAAGTATTAAGATCATTCAATATTGTTGTTTTAATAATCTTTGTTTCAATCTACACCTCAAAAAGCAATGAGCCTTCGAGGGAATTTGGAGATTAAGTTTATCATTTGATGTCATTTCTTATTAACTTTATTTCAGCCTACACCTCTAAAAGAGCAATGAGCCTTCAAGGGAATCATGATATTTAGTTTATTATTTGATGTTTTGTTTTTATAACCTTTATTTCAGCCTAGACGTCGAAAAGAGCAATGATCCTTCAA
This sequence comes from Sequoia sempervirens, assembly GCA_007258455.2. Lineage (NCBI taxonomy): Eukaryota > Viridiplantae > Streptophyta > Pinopsida > Cupressales > Cupressaceae > Sequoia > Sequoia sempervirens. The sequence goes on along the minus strand of VDFB02193867.1, from coordinate 207,552,227 downwards.
GGGAATCTTGAAGTTTAGTTTATCGTTTAGTATTAGCCAAAACCATTCCCCGTTACTTCTAAATCCTCTCATTCTAAATTTACCTGAGGAGATAGAAGCGTTATAAATTTAGACCTAGTTGTAGTTGAGATTATGAATCTAGAGAAAAACCTCAATTGCAATGCAAAAAGTTTTATAAACCTTGTGCTTTCAGCTGAGTTAAAAAGATAGGAATTTAGTTTACTTTACTTTTTATGCATGTAATCAACAAAAGAGGGAGCTTCCCCTCCTAATTTGAAGAGCATGTTATCTATGCATAGCTGTCTATTTCTAATAAGCACTCCAGAGGTGCTAATTGAAACACCAACCATTTGTAAAAGCCACAATGAATCTCACTTCTTACAATGATTTATAACATAGTAAACACTATAATATTGACCAATATGGTAACTTGTGGGATAAGCCCTACCACCACCCTTGCATCGACATGAATAATATGTCAATATTAACACACAACGAGGGATTCGTTGGGGATTTTCACTTTCAAAATGGGGCTTCATAACACAACATAACAAATCACATTATGATAAACAAGACCATGAATTATATAGTGGTAAAGGAAATAAGAATATCATTATGGTAATCGATACCCATTGAGCATATGAGAGGAAATTACTCAACTCATGATAGAAACATCGAATGGAAATTAGATTACCTCAATAAACTGCATGTAGTCACCTCGGCTTCTTAGTCAAATAGAAACAACTTTGCTTTTCATCCTTTCGTGCCTTTCTTTCCTTTGCTTTTTTCCAAAAACTCTTCTAATACTTTTTGCTTGATTTTCCTTACGTATTCAAATCCACCCACACCTTGTCCTTTCATTGTGTAGGCTATTTTTGGGGTGTTCTTAATTTCTCCATGTCATCCTCTCTTAGATGCCCACCTTCCCTATTATCTAAGCATTTCTTACCACCTTTCTATTCTAGAAGGGAATTGGCCTTCTTCAATGTGAAGGGAAAATATTTGGACATTGTTTTTATTATTCTTCCCATATGTTTCAGATGTATTCGAATAGCATAATTTCTATTGATGCAAATCCTTAATGCACATTTATTCATGTGTATATGTGTGTGTGTGTGTGTGTGTGTGGTTACACACACACACACACACACACACACACATATATATATATATTTATATAAGGCACAACATTGTTATTGTTTTTTCCTTATCAAATGCTTATGTTCTTTTCAAAAGATGAATAACATATTTGTTCTTTCCATGGTAATTTTATGAAAATCAGTCACATTGTCATTTAACCTTGAAACAAATGTGGTAAAACAAGCAACAAGATAAATAGTTTTGTCCATTTAACCAACCACATTTCATTCATTAATAATAAATGCACATTTCATGTCCTACTATGGTGTGTGAGATTCCATATTCCATTCTTGCTTACCATTCATCATCTGGCTAAGCATTCCTGCCTCAACCAAGTTCTCATTCTTCAACCTATTCCTGCACACACATGTTCTTGCACTTTCCAACTTTATCAATAATCTTTAACTAATAAAGATTTTGAAATAATTCTTTTAAATCATAAAATTTAAAAATAAATCATTTTCCATATAAATTTGCATTTTTCAAATTCATAAACAATAACTGATATATATATATATATATATCCATTTTTCAATTAACTTAACATTATCAAATGCAAGTAAGAAATTTGAGATGTGACACATCCTCTTCACCCATTTCCAATTGATTAGCTTTATCATATTTATTTGTAGGGAAGAGGTCAATGTCTATTTTGAGACTTTGATTTTGAATTGGCATTGATTCATTTTCCATTTTAAATAATCTCATCTACTTGAATTGTATTGTTATCAATAAGATCTTATACTTATGTTTTAGCATTATGCAATTTCCCTTAGCGTGTTATAAGATCTATAATAGTCCCCCCCAAAAAAAAAAATTATTAAAGTATTGTGTTTGAAATCTGTAATGTTATAGGGGATTGAATAGCACCCCCCATCAAAAGGCTATTCATGATCTGGTTGTTGTCCATTCTTCGAACATTTTTTGTGTTTAGGAGACTAAAATTTCAGTTGATTTTATGCTTCAGTGTGCTTCTCATATCTGGTATTTTGGTCAGTGTCAGTGCATTGGTTCTCAAGGGAGTTTTGGGGGTTTGGCTCTTTTTTGGGATCCTAGAAAGATTGCTCCCCTTTGGTGGATTTCTAGTCATTCTACTATTTCAATGGTTGCCTCTTCTTTGGAAACAGGTGAGACCATTCTGGTTACTAATGTTTATGCCCCGATTGATATTCGTGGAAAAATTCGGCTTTGGGCTCATATAAGGTATGTTAGATCATGTGCTCCATATCTTCCTTGGATCTTAGCTGGTGATTTTAATTCTATGTTGAGCTTGGAGGAGAAAAGAGGTGGGTTGCCTCGGCTTGGGCCTGCTTCTACTCTTTTTTGGGAGAATGTGGATTTGCTTGCTTTAAGTGATGTTAAGCCTTCTAATGGGATTTTCACTTGGAATAATCGACGAAGTGGAGAGGAAGCAATTTTGGAAAGGTTGGATAGATTTCTTGTTTCTTGTTTTTGGGTGGGAGGTAGATTGGTTACTAGTTTTGAGATTCTTGATTGGAGGGGTTCTGATCATTGGCTAATTAAAATTTCAATTTCCCATTTTGTTGTTCCCAAAAATCTTCCTTTTAAGTTTCAACTTATGTGGCTTTGGGAGTCTTCTTTGCATGATATTATGGCTTAGTGGTGGCATGATGGTTGCCCTAATTATGGTACTGCTATGTACACTTTTGTTAAGAAACTTCAGTATGTTAAATTTCAACTTAAGAGATGGAATAGGAAAAGTTTTGGAAATTTTAAGGTTATGAAGAAGAGTGCCCAAGCAAGCCTTCATGTGATTACTTACCAAATTCAGTAATTTGGTTTCTTGGATGCTCTGGGTCAAGCGGAAGCTCAGGGTGCAAGAGTTATGGAGGAATGGGAGCTTCAGGAGGATATTTTATGGAAGTAGAAGGCTCAGATTGATTGGCTTCAAGCCCATCGTAATAGAAGTTGTATTTCCTCTTTGGTTAATGTAGATGGGATCCACATTTCTTCTCTATAGGCTTTGTCTCGTGAGGCTAGATAGTTTTATTTTTCTCTTTTTCTGAGGATTCACCCATTTTGGAAGATGAGGAGAATTTGATCCTTGCTTGTGTCCCCTCCCTGATCTCCAAGGAGATGAATGATTTCCTCATTCTCTTGATTTCTTTGCCTGAATTGGAAGAGGTGATTTTTTGGATAAATAAAGGTAATGCCCCTGGACTGGATAGTTTTCCTATTGAATTTTTTTAGGAATCTTGGGATATTATAAGTTTGGATTTGCTGGAGGTTGCATGGGAATCTCTTCACAGTAAGAAGATGCTTTGTGCCTTGAACTCTACATTTTTTGTTCTCATTCCTAAAAAGGAAGGTGCTAATCAACTTGAATTCTTTCGACCTATTGCTTTCTGTAATGTGGTGTATAAAATTATTACTAAATTGATCGCTAAGAGGTTCAAAGTGTGTCTTCCTTCTATTATCTCTAAGGAACAAGGAGGTTTTGTTGTTGGTAGACAAATCCTAGATGGGGTGGTGGTTGCCTTTGAAGTTATCCACTCTATGGCAACTTCCAAGGAGAAGTCTATGTTCATAAAGTTGGATATGGCCAAGGCTTATGATAGAGTTAAGCAATTTTTTTTGCAGAGAATTCTCAAGTAGGATTTGGTTTTATTTTGGATTGGGTTAGATGGACTATGAGTTGTGTTACCTCTTCCTCTTTTACTGTTCTTATGAATGGGGAACCTTCTGAGATTTTTGCGACTTCTAGGGGCCTTTACTAGGGAGATCCTTTATCCCCTTATCTATTTCTTATTATGGTTGAGGGTTTGGGCATATTTCTTAAGTCGTGGGTTTCCCAAGGTAGGATTCAAGGCTGATGTTGGGGCAATGGGCTTCCGTAGCTCTCTCATCTTTAGTTTGTGGATGACACTTATCTTATGGGGAGGGCTTGCATTCAAGAGGCTATTTCTTTTAGGTAGGCTTTGGATATTTACCTTGCTGCTTTGGGTTAGAAAATAAATGAGCGCAAACTTCTTCTATCTTCTTTTTTAATACTCCTCAAGCTATTCAACAATAGATTGATAATATTTTGAGGTTTCAGATTGGGTCTCTTCCCTTTGTCTATTTGGGAATACCTCTTGTTGTTGGTAGGAAACCCAGGTCTTAGAAAAAATTTCTTGATAAGTTGCACAATAAATTCAGTCATTGGGCTCATCGTTGGCTTTTTACTGCTGTGAGAGTGACTCTTCTAAAGTCTGTTATCTAGGCTCTTCCTATTTACATGGGTTTTGTTTAGGCGGCTCCTTTGTATTTCCTGGGGGAATTTGATGCTCTCCCAAGACAATTTATTTGGAGTGGTAACTTGCAGTCAACCAAGTGGAGTCTTGTTAAGTGGGATATGGTGTGTAGACCACAGAAAGAGGGGGACCTTAGATTGCATTTGGTTGTTTTGAATGGGAAAGCTCTTGCAACCAAGTTATAGTGGTGTTGGTGTACTAGCCAACATCAGTTTTGGGTTCGTATTATTACCCACAAGTATCTTAAGGATGTTAACATTTTTGATGTTCCTCATTTCCCTTTAGAAGGAAGGGGATCTATGGTTTGGAATACCCTCAAATCGGGGGCTCAGTTGGTTAAGAAGGGGATTTTTTTTGGATATGTCATTTGGGTTCTCAAAACCTTTTAGGTGGGATTCTTGGGATGGTCACCCTCCCATTCTTTCTGCTTACCCTCACCTCTAGTCTCTTTGTGATCATTTTACTAGTACTGGTTGGAATACAGTTGAGCATTATAAGTCTATTCAGAATATTGGACTAGATGCTAGCCTTAGATGGAAGCACTCCTCGGATTGGCCACCAGGAGCGTTAGAGGAGGATAGGCAAGAGTTAGCCTGAATTCTTGCAACATGGGAATGCAATTCTATGGCGAGGAAGGATGTTCTGGCTTGGAGTAATAGTGATTTATCTGACAAGTACTCTGTTTTAGCAGGTTATGGTGAGTTGGTTAGACAGGTGGTGGGGGACATTGAGGTTCATTGGTGGAAGCAAGTGTGGAATAAATTTTCTTGGCCCAAGTGCATTTTTTCCTATGGCTAGTGGTCTAGAATCAGTGTCTTACTTGGGATAACTTATGCAAAAGAGGGTTCCAAGGTCCCTCGATGTATGTTTTGTGTTATAAAAGTAAAGAGAGTGTTTCTCATCTCTTCTTCCAATGTTCCTTTTCTAGGAGGCTTTGGCACCTTTGGTGGGTTGTGTGGAACCATGCTTGTTGGTATGTCTCTTCTTTGGCAGATTTCTTTGCTCAGTGGGGGAAGGCCCCTATTAAAATCTCTTTTGTTCAATTTGTTTGGGCTCTGGAACTGACTTTTATTATCTGGCATATCTGGCTAGAGAGGAATTGCAGGATTTTTCAAGACATCAAGATGGTCATCCAACATTTATGGTGGAGGATTCTCTATTCTTTGGGAGAAACTACTACAACTAAGTGTGACTTGGCTGAGGGTGTGGATCCAAGAGAGGTTTCCTTTTGAGAGGTTTCCTTTTGTACTCATCTCAATCTTCCTCTTCAAAGGGGGGATTCTCAGGGTATTGGTTAGATTATGAGAAATAGATGTCATCATCCTCTTCAAAAGATAAATAGGGAGGGGCGTTGGTGTCCTCCTCAGGGTGTGTTGAAAATCAACACAAATGGTTCTTCTCATGGAAATCCTAGCCATGTTGGTATTGGAGGTGTGGGGCGGACTAGTTCTGGGACTATTGATTTTATCTTTTTTGTTTATAAGGGTTGGTATACTAACAATGTGATGGAGGATCTTTCCATTTTATGTATTGTGGAGTGTGGTTGTGCTCTCGGGTGGAGACAAATCATTTGTGAATATGATTCTCAGGTGGTAGTGACTTTGCTGAAGAGGCAGCAGTTAGAGGATGTGACTTGACATTTGGTTGCTATTATAAAATAGATTGTTAATTTGTATGTTTCCTTGGATTATGTGTCTTTCTATCATATTCCGCGTGAATGGAATGGGGTTGCAGATTTTTTGGCTAAATGGGATTCTGATCATTTGCAAGATTGGAATATTGTGGAAAGGGGTTAGTTACCCCCGAATTTGTTACAAAAGTTGGACCAACTTTTGGAGGTTGATAGTGATGTGTAATGCTCTTGCTTTGTATTGCTCTTTTTTGGATTGAATAAATTTTTACCCCTCTTTTAGTTTAAATCTGTAATGTTATATTAATTGGTTTCATGGGAGTTAAGTTGGTAAATTGAAGTTACAAAAGTAGTTGTAATATCGTGTGCAGGATCCTCTATCCTAGTGAATTTTAGTTTATTTTTGTTTTGTTTTAGGTGATAATATTAGCTTGAGAGTAAGTGATTATATTGAAATTATTTGGAGGCTCATTATTATGTTGAAATCCACCCTCATTTTCATATTATTAATAAATCACTTTGATTGTTCAAATCTTCTAATATAACATAAATTGAGAATAAATTTTAATTATTGAAACTAATTTTTTTCTAAAATCAAGAAGGATATTATAGATAAATACACTTTAAAAAATCATTATTTTGTGTTTGATAACTCATGAGAGAATCATGGTTTAGAATTGAAGCACATAATCATTGATTTCTCTTTTCTTTTTCATTGATTTCTCATTTTCTTCTCCATTTCATTGTGCTAATTTACAAAGTATGACTTTGAGATCAATATTATGGTAAAAATTTTGAATTAAAGAAATTTGTATCACAAGGAATGCATAAAAGCATGTGGTAAATGTGTTGGTGTGTATATGATATTCTACCTAACTAGCTCACCTAGTAGGTCCTATTCACATATTAAGTTTACTTAGGTCTTAGGAATCTTTTTAGAAGTCTTAGTTAGCATTAGATCTTATCTTATCTTGTCATTTAATATTTGTTTCCTAGGTCATTTAATATTAGTTGTCTCATGACATATGATTAAGGCACTTGTCATGATCTTGTCTTATTCTATGTATCACCTTGGCTATATAACCAATAGACTCTCATGCATTGTTTTATAAGAATATAGTTTATTTTTGTCATATTGATCTTCTCTCTTTGCTCTTTCAATCTGGCCTCTAGATCTTTGGTGACTATTTCCATAGCCAAATCTTACATGGTATCGAAAAATATTGGGTGCCTTTAGTTAGTCCTTTTGGAGAGATCTTGGTAGATCTTGAAACTTTGATTATGCTCTTCTCTTGCACTAAATGATGATCTAGAGAATTAGAAAAAAATGATAGAAATATCAAATTTTTGGAGGTTCCTGTTAAAATAAATATTCGGACAGCTCCCTTCAGGTTTATTTTTGTGAATGTGTGTGCGCCGGCCTGTGAGTCCCTGAGTTTGGTCGGTTTTCCATCGAGTTTTGATCTCCCGTTGTACGCATCCTCTCTTCGCAGCTTCGGGTAGCGGCTTCCCTTTCGGGTCCTGAGAGGCTGTGCTGGGCGTCCACGTGTCTCACTTGCGAAGATTCTTATTTCTTTTTTTCCTTGAAGTCTCTTCGAGTTGCGAAAGCCTTCTGCTGGGGGCATCACTTCTAAAGATTGTCAGAGAGGCCCACATCTTGCTACGTGGCGGCATATTGCAAGCTTTTCATACGGGAACAAAATGAACAACCGCGGGCTGTGAAACGATGTCACGCGTCTTTCGCACCCGGTTGATGCGACTTTCTCTCCACATCCAGAAGGACCTCAGCTCATTGGAATTTTGTCGCATCTTCGCAATCTCTTGGCAGCAAGAAGAGAGGTTTTCATTCGGGTAGCGACAGGATGCCACGTACCTTACAACTGATCCTTAAGGCGGGCGATAGGCTGGCTGGCGAGATTATGTTATCGGATGCTGCTCTTCATGGTTTTTCAAAGCGGTGGATGACACTTGTCGCCTCGGGTATGGCTGGGACCACTGCCATCATTGCGAAGGGCGCGCCTGCACCTGAATATCCAGATGCTGTGTTCTAACTCGTTGCCATTGTAACGACATTGGAAATCTTCTGATTCTGGCATCATTACAGGGGATTGTGGGATCTTTTCTGTTACAGCTTTCCAAAGCGGTGGGAGTTTTCTCTCCAGCTATATATATACTCTCTCTGTCAACTAGAAGAGGGGGTCCAACAGTAAATAGATCCAAGAGCTTTAAGAAAAAGGATACTGGTTTTAGCAAGAGACACTAGGCCTCTTTTACATGCTTATTTGCAAGAAACTTTTAGACTGTGCCCACTGTTCGGCCTTTCTGTTTTTCATGTTTTGATCAAACTGTAAACTGTGCCTTTTATTGTCTTAAGCATTTCATTTGACAAGACTTCTATATATTGAATACAAGCTTCTTATCTAAATCATGTCTAAATGACTCTTCTTAGTAGTAAGGATGTATGCAATATTATTTTATGTCAATAAATGAACTGTTTATGCTATAGCTTTAAGTTTCTGACGTTTTGGAACGTGACAACACCATTCAAGCCCTTAAGTCTATGATTTATCGTGCCCATCAGCAAACTTTGACGCATCGCCTTATATTAGACTTTTCTTCATTATATCTGCTTCCTTTTCCCTTTCCAAAAACCCATTATAGAAGAAGTTGGCTTCTTTAAAATCCGGAGGTCACTCAGTTTGGCACAAAGGGTCCCCCTTGAACTGAGTTTCCCATAAGGCACTGTTACCCCGCCAATTTTTGTTACTCAATTTGATCCTATCTCTGACTTGCTTCGGAACAAATTTTCAGTGCGAGTGCTTGTTCGACCAGCGATTCCCGATAATGATCAGAGTTGGCAAGTATTTGAGAGCAATGAGCACATCCCCTCGTTTATCCAACACTCAGGGGAATTTGTTGATCAACTTCAACCAAAGATCGTTGAATCCTATGAAGGACAAATTATGCAGCTCAAGTCAAATAAACTTCTGAAAGGGTTAGTTACTCTTGAGAATTTTTTCGATTGTAATGACACCCAAAATGATAAGCGAAAATTCGTGGCAGACAAAAGTGATTATGAAAACCTTCGGGTCTCCGATGACAGGAATCTTCGGGTCAGAAAAGATGTCTCACAGCGAGATAGAGAAAGGCTTATCAGTTTCTGTGAAAAATATGGAGTAGTGGTCTGGTTCTACGATGATCTGGAGGGTTATGATCCTGGCATCATTCAACATACTATTGAGCTAACAAAAGGTGCGAAACCAGTCTAATAGAAATAGAGGCCGGTCAACCCTAAAGTTGAGGCCTTGATGGCACAAGAGCTAACCAAACTCATTGAGTCACGTATTGTCTTCCCAATCAAACATAGTACTTGGGTATCAAATCCGATACCAGTCCGAAAGAAGAATGGTGATATTCGCTTATGTGTGGACTTCCGAGACCTCAACAAAGCATCTCTGAAGGATCACTATCCATTGCTTTCTATGGAGTCAATCCTCCAAACTGTCGCAGGATCGGAAATGTTCTCTCTGCTGGATGGCTTCTCTGGCTATAACCATATTCGAGTTAAAAAAAGAAGATCAGCACAAGACTACGTTCACCACCAAGTGGGGAACATTTGCATATGCTAAAATGCCTTTTGGTTTATCCAATGCAGGGGAAACTTTCCAGCGAGCTATGGACATCACATTCAGTGAACTGATCAATAAGTTTATTCTAATCTATTTGGATGACCTTACTGTGTTCTCTAAATCTAAAGATGATCATTTTGATCATTTGGAATTAGTTTTTCAAAAGTGCCAGGAGTTCGGGGTTTCCTTAAATCCAAAGAAATGTGTATTTGAAGTACCTCAGGGTAAGCTGTTAGGGCATGTTGTATCTAAATAAGGTATTTCAATTGACCCCGAACGAGTAAAGGCTATTAAGGAGCTTCCCCTTCTGGTAAATAAGAAAGGTGTCCAGTCTTTTCTCGGCAAGGTAAATTTCGTCAGCAAATTTATTTCCGATTTTGCGAGAATGATTAGGCTGATCACTCTAATGCTGAAAAAGGATCAAGCTTTCAAGTGGACAATAGAAGCTCAAGAGGCTTTCGAAAAGGTCAAGGAAGCGATCTCCACAGCCCCGGTGCTGATTAATCCCGATCAATGCAAAGATTTTATAATGTATGCCTTCAGTAGCAAGTCCAGTATTGCTACTGTCCTTACTCAAAGGGATAGCGAAGTAAAGGGAGAGCATCCAGTGGCGTTCTATTCCCGAACCCTAAAAGAATATGAGGCGAATTATAACTTTGTCGAAAGACAGGCCTTTGCAATAGTAAAGGGACTTAAAAAGTTCCGCCATCTAATTTCCTGTAACAAAGTTATGGTATATGTTGCACATTCTAGTGTGCGGGAATATATCATGGAATGAGAGATTACAGAAAAAAAGGGCTAATTGGATTACCAAGATCCTGGAGTATGACATCGAGGTCAGGCCTACTAAGACTGTTAAAGGAAGAGGACTGTGTGAGTATATGACACAGAATGAGGAGGTACCTGTCAAGGAGGAACAGCCAGAACTCGTCTTGATAAATGAATTAGGATCAGAAGACGATTGGCTGACAAATAGAATGAACTTCATGCAAACCAGAAGGTATCCGCCAGGCCTCTCATCCCAAAAAAGAAGGTATTACCGGCTTCAGAATTGCGGATATACGATGATAGAAGGACTTCTGTTCAAAAGAAATTTCAATGGTGTGCTCCTGCGATGCGTTACTTCAGGGGAGGCGCAGAAGATCCTCGACGCATTTCATAATAGCGACGAGGGTGGGAATTTCTCTGCCAAAACTACCGCCATCAAGGTCCTGAGAGCTGGATATTACTGGCCTACACTTTTCAGTAATTCCTACTCTCTGGTAAGGGCTTGTAAAAAATGTCAGTTCTTCTCTGACACAAGAAAAAATTCAGCGATGCCCCTCAAACCTATCGTGGCAGATGAACCATTTGCACAATAGGGCCTGGACTTCATCAGAATGATCAATCCGGTTTCTAGTGTCGGACATAAGTGGATTTTAACAACTACTGACTACTTCACAAGGTGGGCGGAAGTTGTTCCCCTTAAGGGGGCAATAGAAACAAAGATTGTAGACTTCCTTGAAGCACTGATGACAAGGTTCGGCCCTCCGAAGACAATCATTTCGAACAACGCCAGAGAATTTCTAGGTACAAAGGTATGCCACTTTGCATTAAAAAATGGCATATTCCTTAAAACATCATCAAACTATTATCCACAGGGAAATGGCCTAGCCGAGTCGACAAACAAAAGCTTAGTCCAACTCCTTAAAAAGGTTGGCTCAGAACACCAGAGGGAATGGCATAAAAATCTCCGAAAAGCGCTATGGGCCAACCGCATAACTCCTCAGCAAGTCCTCAAGACTTCGCCCTATGAGCTGGTATATGGGAAGGAGGCGCTGTTACCTATCTTCATGGAGATCCCAGCAATATAGTTACTGAAATCCCTTGAGATAGAACAAAATGGAGCCATGGAGGTTCGGCTCGCCGAACTATTGGAAGTACAAGAAAAAAGGGAGAATTCCTTAATAGCAATGACAAGCCGTCAACAGGTGGTCAAACGATGGTTTGACAAGAAGGCTTCGGACCAAGGTTTGAAAAGTGGAGACTTAGTGCTAAAATATGACAGCAGGGCTGCAAAGCCAGGTCAGCATGGTAAATTTGATAGCCTATGGGAGGGACCCTTCAAAATTATTCGGGCCAGGCAACACAACGCTTTTGAGCTGGAAAATATGGAACAAGAGCCGTTAGGAATCTCGGACAATGGGATTCATCTTAAGTTGTTTCATTAGGCATTATACTCTACCTTGTACAATTGTAAATAATGCTTTTGTTTCATTTCCTGTGTGTGGCCTGTTCTTTTTCTAAAATCAATTGTCTTTCTATGCATTTGCTCATTGTCGTTGGCGAGTAAAACACCGGAGTTACTTTACACAAAATACACTCATGCATGGAGAAATAGCGTACAAAACTAGCAAACCCAGAAAATTTTAAACACAGAAGCAAAAAAAGCATGGATTTTCCTTAAAACAAGAAGTATATATTTATATATATGTTCTTTAGTTACAAAATGGTTGGGAGGCCGATTTAAAAAATGTACAAATATCTGGGTACATTATATATACGATAGCCTTTTATTAGGGTTATCTAAAATAGGAAAGTTACATGTTGAGCAAACAGGGAAAGGTGTTATCTATCCAAAGGAATGACTAGCATCAACTGACACATTCACTGCAACGTCCGCTTCTTCCTTGTCCATGGGCTCGTCGGCAGCACTCGTAGCATCATTTGGCACAACCGCCAGTGGTGGTGGGAACACCAGGTTCCTGAAGTCAGTGTACCAGTCTACGTCGTAGAAAGGTATCACGTTGTAGCTCTGAAACAAGAAGTGAAAGGCCTGAGTAACCCTCTGTTGGTGCTGGTCACGGGTCTACAGGCGGAATCCGCTGAGAAATGGTAGCCAAATGACAACAGCTTCTTCTTTGATAAAGCGACACAGGTCGCTGGCTATTGGCAAACCTATCCCATATGCAGCATGTGCAACGACCTCACCAAGCCCATTCAGGTATTTCTTCGGGAAGATTTCCTTCACCAGCCTCAGGATAAGTGGCCGGGGAACACTGATGTCTAGCATGGACGCTACAAAGTGTGAACATATGTCGGTATTCACCCTATACTTATCCTCATATTCTATGCAATCATTGCCTAGGACCCACTTAATCGCTACCAAAACCAGTGAATGCTTGTTCTTCGTCATCCTTTTCAGCCTTCTAATGGAGATCTCACCTAAGAATGTCGTCTGTGATTTAAACGAGGTTAGGCGAATTGGGGTATCCATTCATCCTGACACTGTCCCTAAGTCTCCTAAGATAATGTCGAATTTGCTCACCACCTAACCTATGAAAAGACTTGCTTAGCAATCTGCTACTGACCTATCACCTCTTAAACGCTAAGTATGTTTGCTCACTATCTACTGGCCTATTTATAGAAAAATTGACAAGACATATGCCGATCCGCCTCTAAGAAACGTGATGTATGTTGGCTGCCATCTCGAAGGCCGAGTCTGTGTTTGTTCACATTTTGGGCTAGTACATGCATGATAGCATGGCTCAAGGCGTGCTTAATTAAATGAAGTTGATTAATTAGCTTTAAAAAGGTGGCACTTGTTGGTGAAAGGACGTATGGTCGTAGGCTATTGTGTCATATCTCAAGCGTATCTCAGAGCCCAAGGCGATACTCATATCTTTTTCAGGTGGTAATCGTTTGCTTGGCGTAATCATTTCGGCTGAGATATTAATTGCCAGCGCATGTTAACGCAGGGTTGGAAGGCCAGTTGCAAGCTCAATTTCCAAGGAAATCAAGGCGTATCACACGATCTCTTAAAAGCAATGATCAAATCCGGCCGACTCGAAATAGCAATCAGTTCATCTTGCACGAGTTGTAGGATTAATGGTACATACCGAATTAAATGCAAAAGGCTTGCTTTCGCCTGCCACCTTGGGAAAGGTTGCTATTATTGCAACGAAAAGGCTTAAATATTTCAAAGGCCTTTACAAACGCAGGGAAGTGCAAAGTGTTTTCGGTCTGTCTATCTAGAGCAAGCAAATTCGTAGGTCAAGAGCTTACAAATTCTGCAGAGAAAGAAAAATGTCAGAATCTTCAGCCCCGCAGATGTAGGAAGAGATTAGCCAGGAACTGTTTATGGCTATTCGTTCTTCGGCTGAGGTATACGTATACGAGGATGTAGCATATGCCACGCCTGGTATACCTGCGAAGACGAGAAGAGCCCACACGGAGGAGCTAGATAGACCTAAGGAATGGAATAACCAGAAAAAGGTTAAAGAAAAATGGGATAATATCTACGACCCAAAGCTTGCAAAGAACCCTAAATCTCTCATAGAGGTGGCTTGTGCAAGGTTATCAGCAGTAAAGGCAGACCAATCCATGGCAGGTAGAGTCTGGTATAGCGGTCTCCCACAATACATGGTCCCATTGGTGCACTATTGCCCGGAGGTGGTCGACGCGACTTTTCAGCACTATAATCTAGATACCCACTACATTGAAGGTCGCAATTTAAGGGTTCATATCGGCCCAAAAGCTATCTGGCACATGTTATGTATCTCGGATCCAAGCAGAAGGAAGGAGACTATCGAGCCTTTTCGCCCAAGCAAGGGGGAGAAAATATGGAAGAAAATGAAAATCGGCTCTGATTTCTTGTTAGAAGAGACTAATAAAAAGGGTATCGCATCCGCTAAGGCACCAAGTATCCCTTTATCGCGTGGTTCATTCCGCAATGATATTCAGGATGCCATGTCCATGCTGGCATTTGTTTGCGGCTGAGACTCTGATGAGAAGATTGAGGCTTTTCAGCTGGGCCCTGCGATCCAGTTTCGCAAGCAGCATGAACTCTTTTGGTATGATTTTGCTGAGTTCATGGTTGAAGAAATGATACATCAAATGGAGAATTATTAGGCAGAAAAGAAGTTTAGATTTCTTTCCTACCTAGTCCACATGTTCCTGCACCAAAATCCAGATTTCTTCGCCCGATTTATTTCGCTATCAATTTTTGATGAGCAGAACAAAAGAAAGCCGGTGTTTACATGGACACCTTTCCTTTCCGCAACATATAACTATTATGCCTTCGCGGACTATTTCATAGCCCCAGTTTTGAATGATTTGATCGGAGAAGGTGATATCATCTGGCTCACCATGGAGCAGACTGGATTTATGTAAGGCTACACCCCTGCTTGTGACTAGTTCTTAGGCAAGGATTTCACAATCCTCCGAATGTGGAGTTTTACTGGCAAACATTTTCTTCTCCTGGCTTGCGTCACTGATAGAGTGCTCGCGCTAGAGGTTTTTTGACAAGTATGTGTCATTGATTTCACCTTCTGTAGTAGCGAAAGTGTCAAGAAGAAGGGATTTTTCACTTGCCCGAAGAGTTTCAAGTCGGTAATGCTGGTTAAAAAACAATCACACAAGTTGCTAGAGGAGAAGTTGGCACATTTAGGGTTGGTACTGGTAAATGATAAGTGGGAGTACAACCCTTTCAACAACCTACCAGAGCCACATATGAAGGTTACCCATGTTCCCCGACCATACTGGGAGAAGCAGGTTAATATGCGGACTGATAGAGAGGAAGATTTTGTTGAATTAGCGCAAATCCCTACACTGGATACCAGAGGTCCATGGAACAAGTTCTACTTTTCTATGGCCGTGGCCAGGGACAATCTTCCAATGGAGCGCGGCATGTATAACAAGTTAAAGAGGGATGAGGAATGGAATGATGAAAAAATAAGGGCTTTTTGAAAATATCACCAGGAAATAGCGTAGTTGGATGCTCCTTATAATCAATTGAAGGACGACCAGGAATTTGATAGATGGTGGAATGAAGGCCACCCCAGCCCGAACTCTAGTGCTGACAGGAGCGAAGAGGGAGAGGGATCCCAGGAGCATGAAGAAGAAGCGGCGGTATCATCCTCTTCGGCGCAAAAGGGTGAGGCTTCTAAGCAGACCGCCTATGTGGCCACTAATATACGTTTTAATATATCAAGGGGCTCGCTTACACGCACTTGGGCCGCTAAACCGGCCCGGCTAACGCCTCATTAGAAGGATCCGACTGCCGAAGTTAGTGAGGGTCCGCCTGCGAAAAGGCAGTGCACAGGAAGTATTATCGAAGGTGTTTTGTAAGAACCCTGTCGGAGGAGAAGTGTCCGCTGCTAGCTAAATGCCGAAGTTTTCAGGAGAGTCACGAACGATCCTGTAACCACCGCCGACCAGTCAACAGGTACATTTCGCTCCTTCTCTTGCATCTCATTCCTTCGTATCTACCCCTGCTCTGTTGGTGACTCTTTCCATAGGTCTGAGCCCTCCACCTTCTGCTTCTGGTCCAGCTTATTTGATTGGATTTTCCCAGTATTCGTAGGCCCAACCATTTATAATTACTCCTTCGAGTATGCTTACGCCTACTGCTGCCGCTCAAACTTTCCTCACCTCACTTTCAGAAAATGTTCCCCCTGTCGGCCCCCATTCTTTTTCCGCTATGCTTATTGATCATTTTCCATTGCAACAAGCCGATACCCAGTCAGCAACTATCCTTCCCCGGCCAATTAGCCTTATGACTAAATCTTCGATTCAGCTGCTACAAATGCCTAGCCTTGCTGATAGTTCTCAGGCCAAGCTATGGAATGTGCCACACTTTTCTCCGCAAACTGTCACTCTCCAGAAGAAGCAAATGCGTGCGCCTATGAAAATTACCTATCCCTATGCCCTGCCTTCAAGTGTTCATTTCGCAGGTGGGCTAGTATCATCACCAGCCGAATTCATAGTACAGATAGATTGTGGAAAGGAAGCGTGCGCAAATAGAATGAGGCGACGCAAGGCAAAGGAAGATAATGCTCCCGCCGAACCGAGAGTGCAAGCTTCGTATTATGAGGCCCGACAAGAATTAAAATTTGCAACCATGTACCCAAGGATAAGCAAGCCTCAGGGAGAAATACAACCCGAAGATTATGAGATCTATGCTGTCGGACTTTATATGAAGATAGCCCGGCCACAAGATAAGGTCGAAATCATGGAGACGCAACGGGTGGTCACTTCCGACTTCCTCAAAATTGGTCGCCAGTTAAAGAAGAAAGATGAGTAGCTCAGGGCAGCCAAGGAAAGGGTGAGCTTTCTAGAGACAAAGGAGAAATCCTTGGAGGCAGATATCGCCCGAATGACTGAAAGGGCGCTAACAATAGAGAATGAGAGAAACAAGCTTCAGGACGAAATTGCGAAAACCTAGGTTGCCAACCCAGGCTTAGTAAAAGAATTGTAAAGCCAGAACCAAGCAGCGCAGTAGAGCCTACGGTCAAAAGAGGAAGAGCTCGAACGCATCCACCTTGAATATAGTCAGGGGATGGCACAAAATGGTGAGGAGTTGGAGCGCCTACAAGAGCAGTATCAACAAAAAGTACAGGAGAAAGAGGCCGAATTCAAAAGCCTGAAGACTAAGCGAGAAGAGGAGCTCTGAGAGACAAAGGCTTCTCTGGAGGAGCAATCAGCTAACCACTCCCAAGCTAAACAAAATTGGAATAAATAAATGAACAGCTATGCGGAGCAGTTAGCGTCCGAGAAAAAGAAGGCAAAATTAGATGAGGCCCTCATTTCAAGAGACACAGAGATTTATTCGCTTAAAGCCTCTCTGCTACCTGCCCCTGCCCAACCTGATTTCATCCCGCTGGTTACGTAATTGTACATTTCTCACTAGGAGAAAGTCAAGACCTTCTGCCTAACACTGCAGCCTACCCTCTGATTCATCGACAAGGCATCAAGACTCAATCAAGAAGCTCACGACACAATGGAGTAGTTCCCGCATTTCATCCTGGAAAAGGTTCCTGAGGCAAGGGACTTGCTCAACAAGCTATACTTCATCTTAGACGAAATCCTTGCTGAGGTGGGTATCGAAGATTGGGACATTGCTGCTCAAATTGCTAATAAATTTATCCATTGTCACTCTGTTTTCCAGCGCACTAAGGCAGCTACAACTTTTCTAAGCAGGGCGCTTGACAGCATATGGGGAATTTTCTCTGAGTTAGGCAAGCTGGGGCTGCCATCCCCATTCCTCGAGGATGGCTCCATTGCTACAACTACACAGATTACGGAGGCTATTGAGCAGAAGGAGAACGACCCGGAGGCATTCAGAGAATTTGGTAGCTCCCCAACGACAGCTGACATTGAGGCAATCATTCATCCACTCTCTCAGTTGCTTTTCTATATCCAAGCAGGCGCCGGCCTACCTGAGGTGCTACCTCACAAGGAAGCTATTGACCTCCGCGGGGCACAAGAAAATTTGCGCAGCATGGCAAAGCCGTCTGAAAGTGAATGGTCGCCCTTGCAGGCTGCTCTTTCCAAACTCTAACTCCATTCGCCCTATGGATAAAAGCTCTGGTCTGCAGAACCAGAGAGTTTTTGGGTTCTACGTTCCTTATCCGAAACGCCCCTGATAATTGCCAAAAGCTGTTAAAATAAATATTCGAACAGCTCCCTTCGGGTTTCTTTTTGTGAATGTGTGTGCGCCGACCTATGAGTCGCCGAGTTTGGTCAGTTTTCCATCGAGTTTTTATCTCCTGCTGTACACATCCTCTCTTCACAGCTTCGAGTAGCGGCTTCCCTTTCGGGTCCTGAGAGGCTGTGCTAGGCGTCCACGTGTCTCGCTTGCGGAGATTCTTATTTCTTTTTTTCCTTGAAGTATCTTCGAGTTGCGAAAGCCTTCTGTCGGGGACATCACTTCTAAAAATTGTCAGAGAGGCCCACATCTTGCTACGTGGTGGCATATTGCAAGCTTTTCATACGAGAACAAAATGAACAACCACGGGCTGCGAAACGCTGCCACGTGTCTTTCGCACTCGGTTGATGCGGCTTTCTCTCCACATCAAGAAGGACCTTAACTCATTGGACACTTATTGCATCTTCACAATCTCTCGGTGGCAAGAAGAGAGGTTTTCATTCGGGCAGCGACAGGATGCCACGTACCTTACAACTGATCCTTGAGGCGGGCGATAGGCTAACTGGTGAGATTATGTTATCAGATGCTGCTCTTCATGGTTTTTCAAAGCGGTGGATGACCCTTGTCACCTCGGGTATGGCTAGGACCACTGCCATCATTGCGAAGGGCGCGCCTGCACCTGAATATCCAGATGTTGTGTTCTAACTCGTTGCCATTGTAACGACATTGAAAATCTTCTGATTCTGGCATCATTACAGGGGATTGTGGGATCTTTTCTGTTACAGCTTTTCAAAGCGGTGGGAGTTTTCTCTCCAGCTATATATATACTCTCTCTGTCAACCAGAAGAGGGGGTCCAACAGTAAATAGATCCAAGAGCTTTAAGAAAAAAGATACTGGTTTTAGCAAGAGACACC
>VDFB02193867.1:207478825-207533152 GCA_007258455.2 Sequoia sempervirens | reverse complement strand
TATCTCCAATATCTCACAAATTAAAATTACAACCCCTAAATATATGGCTCATATAAACTCCCGAACCCTTCAAAATCCTTATAAATTAATATTTTATGGCTCATGTTATTTTGATCCTTTGACAACCTTTTAAATGATTCTTATCGGGTTTCGAATTTTTAATTATAGAGGGGCTTGGGCCCCTTTATTTAGGGATTTTCCACGATATAAGCCTTTAAATAGAATTTGGCTCCCTTACAATCCCAAAATAATCATGTGGTGTAGCAGCTGGAAGTATTTGGTGGTATTTGGGAGGTTAGGAGTTCAAACCACCCAACCTCCTTTTTATAGACTTGCCACTTTTCAAAATATAAATAGAAACAACGCCACATATATTCTGAAGAACACGCATGGCCTCTTGGTGGCCACCCAAATTAGCATCTTGGAGGTTGGGAGTTCAAACCACCTCAACCTCCTTTTAATAGTGATAACCATTGTCAAGGTGCCATGTGGCGCCCAACCATTGGGTCATGTGGCACCATATTACTCGCCTGCAAAATGCCATGTGTTAGCATACCAATGGTCCACGTCATGTCCATGTGCCACATCACCGACATTCCATGTCATTTTTGCACTGCAACATGTCACTAGTATAACCTGCCACATGTCATGCTAACATCAACAACTTGGTCAAACTTTTGGCCAACCTTTGACCTGCTGTAACTTTCACATACAAAGTCTATTTTCAAAACCAAATAATATAGTTCTAAAATCATCGCGATGAGCACTTCAACTTGGCATCATTCTTACTTGGATTTGAGGCGATCAATTTTTTTCCCTTTTTGACCACTTGATTCACATATTTGACTGAACCTTTGATTGCACATAACTTTTGCATACAAACTCATTTTGAGCCCATTCAAGTTGCATCAGGATCATGTCAGCGTTCTTTTTCCAATGATGTTGATTTGGATGGATTCTAAGATTATGAATTTTTTAGGTTTTTTGGATCCACCTGGATCATTCCTCCTCATTGAGAAGCTTTTGGACCTCCAAAAGTTTATTTTTACATAGAGTTTAGGTGAGTGCATTGTCACCTCACATGTCCTACATCATCCATCCACATAGTTGGAATTCTAATCATTTGACCCATCACAAACAAGATGAAAAATGAGATAGCATTATTGATACAATTAACTATATATCCATCAATATTCACTATCACATCCATCATCCACATAGAACTAGCTAGTAGAATAACAAGCAACAATATTGAATATATTGATGTGAAGGAAAAAACATCAACTTGTTGAATCTCCTAAACAGGAACATTGTTAGAAAATGAATCGTTCAAACCCTCTTTTACCAACTTTGGTTGAAGGATTAACTGTGCTTGCAACTGATCCTCACACTATGTTGTATGTGACACCGTATCATGATCTAAGATTATTCCATCTTTATGCTTAGAATCAGTAGTTGTTACAGACATAAGGGTTAAAGCATTGCTTGCATTTACAATCATCTTCATATGCCCTATGTTGACAACAAATCTATCTTTCTTCATGTGATGAGCTTTTACAATATATTCAATTCCATCCTTAAACAAATGATACTTGTTATATTCCTTGTAGAAAATAGCTTTTCTTTCATACAAGTAAAGACTACCTAGAACCATCCCATAGATGTCAAGCAAAATTACACCTAACTCCATCTCATCTACAAACTTGGATGTGATTGAAAATCAAAGTTTACATTTCTTTGACTCATGTAGCTGAGCATTAACATGCACCCAACCCAATAGATATGGCTTAGGATGAGGAGTTGTTTTCAATCCCAATTTATTAACAACTTTTTCATAGATTAGATTCACTTGTGATCCACTATCTTGTTGGATGTTGTGGTTATATTGCTGATATGTGGTTGTTATTGATGTCAACACCATTAGCATTGAAGGTTGTATATATCAAGGATATTGAGAAAATTGTTAAAAAAAGAGTTGCAGGTTGACAGTGGAACAGTGAAGTTCATGAAGGTGTCTTCTTTAGTACGTTGATGATCAGCCATTGTGGACTAAAGGGTTTATTGTTGAGTATATCTAGTTTATCCACCGAAATTTTCAGAGGTCCGCATGAAGATTTAATCGTGTTATGAACAGTTGTGTTCTGACATTTTTTTGTTGCTACAGTTAGTGTTCCTGATTAAAGTTGATGCGATAATAGTTAGTTCTGTTGTTGTGGATGCTTCTAGATCATGCTCTATCTTTGTTGCATTTCTGCATTGATCGGTGTGCTTGTGGTTGGTGATTTTTCTCTTGTGTGTTTGGGTTTTTATGGTCTTGGCCGACATGGTGCTTGTAACATGTTGTGGATCCTTGGAGATTAAAATTTGAATGTTTTGCATGCTCGAGGATATTTTTTTAAGTCTTCATTATGTTTTGGCCAACGGTGTTTGATTTGCATTGAAAATTTATTTGTAAATTTTGGCCGACATTATGTATATGTTTTAAATTTTTGGCCAACGAAGTTGATGATGCAATTCCATGTTGTGGATATATAAGAATGGTTGCTTGTGTAAAGTTAGTAGTGTAGAAGTGCCAGAGAAAGTACAAGTATGCAGATAGTGATCTAATCATTCGATTGTAGAGTAGAGTGGGAAGAAGTTTGAGTGAAGTGCGAAGGAGTGTTTATGTGCTTAACCGAAACTATAATTAAGCTTTTGTAGAAGCTATTTTATCAGTTCATACCCTATGGATCTAATCTAAATTGTTGTAAGATAGTGTTTCTTCTTTGGGTAGTGAGCCCTCTTGTATTTGAGTAGTGAGCTCTAGGTAGTGTGCATGAATGCATGTGCATTCCCATTATTTTTATTTATACTTTTAATAGGGTATAATATTGTGAATTAACATCCACCTTGGTTTTTCCCCTAATAGGGTTTCCACGTAAAAAAATTGGTTCTTTTATGTGTTTTTGATGTGCTAATTGTTTATGGTTCATTGTTTATTCATCAAATCTGAGATTAAGTTAAGTTAAGTTTGAAAAGTTTAAATATTTTGTGACAACTAATTCACCCCCCCTCTCAATTGTCTATCCTTGTTTTTCCAACAATTGGTATTAGAGTTGGTTCCTCTAAAGAAGTTTAGAAACTTGAGGTGATCCAAGATGGCATCATACAAGAAGGACAGTCCTAGATTTGATGGAACAAACTACTCTCTGTGGAAGGCCAGAATGGAGTGTCATTTGAGGTGTATTGGTGAACCCTTCTGGAAGATTACAAAGAACATACATGTTATTCCTCATAATGGTCCTTCCACTCCTGATGAGATTAAAGAGGTTGAGATTAACATCAGGGTTATGGAAGCTTTGTTGAGTGCTCTTGAAGATCCAGAAATGAAAAATGTGATAGATCTGAAGACAACTCATGAGATATGGAAGAAGCTGGAGACTTTGTATGAAGGAGATGCACTTGTGAAAGTTGCTAAGCTACAGAGTTTGAAAGGAAAGTATGAAAATTTGAAGATGGGTGAAGATGAAAATATTTCTTCTTTTATGCAAATAGTAAATGAACTTGTGAAGGGTATTAGATGTGTTGGTGGTACCTTGGATGAACAAGAAATTGTAGCTAAAGTGCTCAGATCATTGCCTCCCTCTTACAAATCAAAGGCTCGTGTTATTGAAGAGTTCAGATCAGTAACAAATGTGACAAGAGATATGATGATTGGTAAACTTGTTGCCTTTGATTTGAGTGAATTTGGTGATTCTACCCCCAAGACTGAATCTACATTTAAGGCATATGTATCTGGAAGAAACAACCAAAGATATGATCTAGGAGAGTTCTAGAAAGACATTCAAGTATGAGGAAGAGATGAAACAACTTGGGGATGAAGAAAGAGAGGTAGTAGAGCTAGAAGCGATTGTGAAGAAAGAAAGAGGACAAGGTAAGTATAAACAAAAGTTTTCTATTAAATGTTTCTTTTCAGTAAAATAGGTCATTTTGCTTTAAGGTGTCTGAAAGAGTTCCTAGGTCTAAGCCTAACAAACCTAGATTTCAAAAGAAATTATATTATCTTTGAAGAAGGTGTGGCCCGAAGAAGAATCTGATAAAGAAAATGGAAATGGAGATGAATGGGTTTTCATTGCTATCAAGGAAAATAGTTTGGTAGCTACTCAATCTGCTAAAGTTGAGAAAGCTCTTGGAGCTGAATTGAACAAAAGGTTAGTGGGTTATTGATGGATTTTCACATCATATGATTGGTGACAAAAGAAAATTTCTAAGTCACAGTGAAATATGATGGTGGGGTTTTAAGATTTGGAGATAACAATGCTAGTGTGATTTATGGTAGAGGATTTATTTGTCTTGGTGGTAAACATAACACTGATGATTTCCTTTATGTTGAAGGCTTGAAACATAACCTATTGAGTGTTGGGAAGATGGTGGACAAGGGTTACGATCTTCAGTTCAAAGATGGAAGATGCAAGATACTTGGAAGCTCTAGAAATATGATTGCCAGGTACAAAGACAAGTGGTAATATTTTTCATTTGAATGTTGCAAAAGAAAGTTGTTTAATTTCCCAAGTAGATGAAAGCTGGTTATGGCATAGGAGGTGGTGCAGGGGCACCAACACCTTGGATGTCAAAGGATAGGATTTAAAAAGGTTCAAAAGGTCATTTCAGGGAGTTTTCATCTTTGTTCCATGAGGAAATTGAAAAAATGTAAAAACTTGAAATGTTGTCAATACTGTCAAAAGTTGTCATACATGGTAAAGGTAGGGTATTTTGGTGTCTTGTGCTTTGAATCATGAATAAAAGATTAAATAAGGTCTAAATGATCATATTTTAGGTGTCTAGAAATGTTAGAGGTCTTTTAAGTTGAATAATTGCAAAAATGCAAAATGTTGCAAATGTTGTTTTGCTGATTTTTGCTGATTTGCATAATTAGAGTCATTAAGTGGTAATTAGTTGTGCAATATGGTTGGTTGAGGGTGGTTACTTGTTTAATATACTTTATAAGGCTTTCCAAGGCTTGAAGTAAGGGTTCTTGAAGGTTTTAATAACTCATATTCAATAAAATACCACGTTTTTGGTGCATTTCCTGAGTTTTTTCACCATTTTTCAAAGTTGTTTGTTGTTGTATGGATTGCACAAACCCAATAATGCCTTGAAATCTTTAGAGGTTTAATTTTTATGAGTTCTCTTTCATCTTCACTTGGTTTGGGGTTCTAACTTTCTGATTTGTGAGAGAACTTGCAAAAATACAGTGAATACCCTTTTTTTTTCATTATTAAGGGTTTGAAAGCAAAATAATGAGATATTGACCAATCCACCCACTGTCTAATGTTGTAACTTAGTGGATTGGTAGGAAATATGTTATATTATATGTATCAATGCATTTTATATCAGAATAAACCATTTGTGTGGTGATTGTGTGATGCCCTAGGCCTAGAAATGCAATTGTTCCCTTGAAAAGTGATGGTTTTGAAGTGCTTCTCAATGAAATTCTGATGGAGTTGATTTTGTGAGTGTGTAATGTGACTAGGCAGACCCTATGGAAGGTGTTTGGACCTTTTTTTGTTTTTTCAAGCCTTGGAGTGAAGATTTTGACAAAACCCTTGTTTTGCATTAGAAAAAAGGAGGTTTTTTGAGTTGGGAATGTTTTTATCTGTACAGGTGCAAAATAGTGGTGGATTCTATGGTTTAGGACCATTTAATTTGCTGCCCCAAATTTTCAAGGTGATTGGATAAGTTGAAGGGTACTTACTTTGTTAAATTGGTCTCCTTTCCTTGATTTTCCCATGGTGAGTGTATTGGAAGTCTAAACTGGTCCAAAGAAGTTATATTTTATCTTGAAGTATGTTGTGTAAGCCCTTAATGGGTGTCTAAATTCATAATTTAATTTACAAGTCTTTTGGGAAAGTTGGGTGAAAAGTCCCTTGAAGATGTTTGGCACCACTGGTAGAAAGAATGTACCTAACAAGTGAATTTGTGAAGTTCCTTTGAATTAGATTTGGATTTTGGGTCTGCAGCAAAGTAGTATCAGATCATTAGGCACAAGATCTTGTTGTTGGTTTGATTTTGTAGGTTGTGAAGGATGCCTCCAAAGGCTAGTGCAATGGCTAAAGAAATACAAGAGTTGAAGGAGCAATTGGCAAGGAAGGAGAGGATCTACAAAGAGTATCAAGATGCTACTATAGCAAGGATAGCTGCTTTGGAGAAGAATCAAAGGAGAGGAGTTGTAGATGAAGATAAAAGTGATGAAGAGGCTGAAGGGGATCCTCTAGTTCTAGATGAAGAAGATGAATTAGATCCTGATGAAAGAAGAATGCTTAGGATGCTGAAAGTGGTCAAGGGTGACAATAATCCTAAGGTAAAAGTTGATGTGCCCATGTATGGAGGTAAGATGGATAGTGAAGAAGTTTTAGCATGGATTGATGCATTGGATAACTTTTTTGAGTTTGAAGATATTGATGACAGCAAGAAGGTTAAGTATGCAAAGACAAAGTTGAAAGGACCAGCTCTTACATGGTGGAATTTTGTGCAAGAGGATAGAGTCAAGAAAGGTAAGCCTAAAATATGTTCTTGGGATAGAATGGTAGCAAAAGTTAAGGCTCAATTCTTACCAGCAGATTATGCTATTCAAACTTTCATGAAATTGCAAGAATTAAAGCAAAGAGAAATGGATGTGATGTCTTACACTGAAGAGTTTCATAGGTTGTGTATAAGAGCAGGTCATAATGAAGATGAAGTGGAGAGAGTGGCTAGATACTTGAGTGGTTTGAGGTTGAATATAAGGGATGAGATCAGCCTCAATCCACCTAAAACAGTTGAAGAATGCTTTCAAATGGCAATGAGGGCAGAAGATAGAATTAAAAGGAGACAAGAGAGACAAGCAAGGGGTAGAGGTGGTGTGAATAGAGGAAGAGGTTCAAGGCAATCCAAGGAAGAACATGAAGAGGCTGATAAAAGCAAGGAAGAAGCTCCTGAATCAAGAGGTGGATGGAGAGGTGGAAGAACAAATTTCAGGTCAAAGAGGGATTTCAATGAGTTTTCAGGTAGATGTTTCAAGTGTAATGAATTTGGACACCCCTTCTTTAAGTGTCCTCAAAATCAAGGTGCAACTTCAAGTGGTGATAGGAGGAATGAGAGAAGAACACAATTGGTTCAAGAGGAAGCATATGAAAGTTCTACAAGTACAAGTAGGCTTGCAGATCCAGAAGTAGGAGAGGCACTCATGATGAGAAGAACATTGCAACAAACACCAAAGGAAGAAGAAATGAGCCAAAGAAGGAGTTTATTCAGAACCTCATGCAAATGCAAAGGTAAAGTATGTCAAGTTGTTATTGATTCAGGTTCTCAAGATAACATGGTGTCTAAGGAAATGGTAGATAAGTTAAGTCTAGAAAAGATACCTCATGTAGCACCCTACAAGGTTTCTTGGGTGAATGATAGTCAAACTTTAGTGGTGAATGAGCAAGCTTATGTAGATTTCCAAGATTGGGGAGTACAAGGATAGAGTCTTGTGTGATATATTACCAATGGATTGTTGCCATCTTCTCTTGGGGAGGCCATGGCAATATGATAGAAGGTCTATGTATGATGGTTGGGCCAATACTTACACTATATGGAAGGATGATCAAAGCTATAAGTTAACTCCTTTGCAGGAAAGAGGGCAGATCAAAGGTAAGTCAAAAGTGATTATGTTTGGTAGAAAGCAGCCCTTAAGGCTTGAAGACAAAAGGGACAGTGCATTTTCTAATTTGCAGCAGGGTAATAGTGTTAGGACAGTGATTGAAACACCTTCAAATGGTGTTAAGGCAGTGAACAATCTGATTTTGCAAAGGACAGTAGCAAAACACATGTCAAAGTCTGATTTTAACACAATAAATGCTAACAAATCTGCAGGGATGTATGAAAAATAGGGTGGCATAATCAAGGAGTTCAATGAGCAGGGTGTAGTGATTGTTGGGACCATAGTGTGTCCTATTGTTGAATGTAAAGTCATAAAGATAGTGGGAGTTGCTGATGTAAAGGTAAATAGAGTTTCCAATGCTTGGGAATATGTTGATAGAGGTGTGAAAGGTCTAAGGACAGTAAGGAGTGCACACAATGCTTCAAGGAACACAAAACTAATCACAAGGAAAAGCATGCACAAAATGAACAACAATTGCACGTATATGAATGAAAACAAGGAAAGTGCAGGGTTTTTTTCTTGCTAATGAATTTTTGTGTATAGGTCTAAGGTCTGAAGTAGCATCAAAACATGATTTAAGGACAAGAAGGTAGCAAACACAACTGAAGAAGCATGGAGCAGCAGAGTTAATGCTTGGAGCAACTAGTACCTCTTGGGACAAGGGTATTTTTCTTGATGGGGTGTATGGTGCAGGGGCACCAACACCTTGGATGTCAAAGGATATGATTTCAAAAGGTTCAAAAGGTCATTTGAGGGAGTTTTCATCTTTGTTCCATGAGGAAATTGAAAAAATGTAAAAACTTGAAATGTTGTCAATATTGTCAAAAGTTGTCATACATGGTAAAGGTAGGGTATTTTGGTGTCTTGTGCTTTGAATCATGAATAAAGGATTAAATAAGGTCTAAATGATCATATTTTAGGTGTCTAGAAATGTTAGAGGTCTTTTAAGTTCAATAATTGCAAAAATGCAAAATGTTGCAAATGTTGTTTTGCTGATTTTTGCTGATTTGCATAATTAGAGTCATTAAGTGGTAATTAGTTGTGAATATGGTTGGTTGAGGGTGGTTACTTGTTTAATATGCTTTATAAGGCCTTCCAAGGCTCGAAGTAAGGGTTGTTGAAGGTTGTAATAACTCATATTCAATAAAATACCACGTTTTTGGTGCATTTTCTGAGTTTTTTCACCATTTTTCAAAGTTGTTTGTGTTGTATGGATTGTACAGACCCAATAATGCCTTGAAATATTTAGAGGTTGAATTTTTATGAGTTCTCTTTCATCTTCACTTGGTTTGGGGTTCTAACTTTCTGATTTGTGAGAGAAATTGCAAAAATACAGTGAATACCCTATTTTTTTCATTGTTAAGGGTTTGAAAGCAAAATAATGAGATATTGACCAATCCACCCACTGTCTAATGCTGTAACTCAGTGGATTGGTAGGAAATATGTTATATTATATGTATCAATGCATTTTATATCAGAATAAACCATTTGTGTGGTGATTGTGTGATGCCCTAGGGCTGGAAATGCAATTTTTCCCTTGAAAAGTGATGGTTTTGAAGTGCTTCTCAATGAAATTCTGATGGAGTTGAGTTTGTGAGTGTGTAATGTGACTAGGCAGACCCTATGGAAGGTGTTTGGACCATTTATTTGTTTTTTCAAGCCTTGGAGTGAAGATTTTGACAAAACCCTTGTTTTGCATTAGAAAAAGGAGGTTTTTTGAGTTGGGAATGTTTCTGTCCATACAGGTGCAAAATAGTGGTGGATTCTGTGGTTTTGGACCATTTAATTTTCTTCCCCAAAGTTTCAAGGTGATTGGATAAGTTTGAAGGGTACTTCCTTTGTTAAATTGGCCTCTTTTCCTTGATTTTCCCATGGTGAGTGTATTGGAAGTCTAAACTGGTCCAAAGAAGTTATATTTGATCTTGAAGTATGTTGTGTAAGTCCTTAATGGGTGTCTAAATCCATAATTTAATTTACAAGTCTTTTGGGAAAGTTGGGTGAAAAGTCCCTTGAAGCTGTTTGGCACCACTGGTAGAAAGAATGTACCTAACAAGTGAATTTGTGAAGTTCTTTTGAATTAGATTTGGATTTTGGGTGCATCAGAGGTTGTGTCATGTGAATTTTGATAACATTGTCAAGGTAAGCTCCACTCATGCAATAAGAGATCTACCTAAGCTTGTGAAGCCTACTAACACAATATGCAAGGAATGTTAGATGAGAAAATAGACTAGAGTTTCTCTTCAGAGAAAACAACATCATTCTAATAGAATACTGGAGCTGGTGCAGACTGATCTGTGCGGTCCCTCTAGAATCAGAAGTCTACAAGGAGAAAGGTACTTTATGCTGATTATTGATGATTACTCTAGGATGATATGGGTTGCTTTCTTAAGAGAAAAATGTGAAGCATTAGAGAAATTCAAAAGTTTCAAAGCTATGACAGAGAATGAGATAGGTCTAAAGATCAAATGCCTAAGGTCAGACAGAGGTGGTGAGTTCACCTCCCAGGAGTTCAATTATTTATGTGAAGAGCATGGAATCAAAAGATAGTTATATGCTCTCTAAACCCCTCAATAGAATGGATTATAGAAAGAAAGAACAAAACAATTTTGGATGTTGCTAGAACAATGATGTTGGAAGGAAATGTGCCTCACATCTATTGGAGAGAAGTTGTAAACACTGTTGTGTACACTTTAAACCGGGTAAATGTCAATGGTACTTCTAGTAAGACTTCTTTTGAATTGTGGTTTGGTTATAAGCCTACTATTAAATATTTCAATATCTTTGGAAGCAAGTGTTATATTAAGAGAGATGATGACATAGACAAGTTTGATACAAGGAGCGATGAAGGAATCTTTCTAGGTTACTCTACCAAAAGAAAGGCCTACCGGTGCTATAATAGAAGATTGAGAAAAATGGTTGAAAGTGCAAATGTCAGAGTTGATGAGGACTTTGCTAGATCATCCAAATACTATGGATGTGATTCAGATGACCAACAAGATAGTATAGACAAAGGGAAAAATGCTTAGACACAGAATCAAGTTCAAATTGTTTCGGTAAATCAAGAAAGTCGGGAAGGAGAGACAAGTGGAAGTGCAAAAGAAAGAACAAAAGAACCAGAAGTGCGAGAGAATCCAAAAATTTAGAGGTATGTAAAGCTAAATCATTCTAAACATCAAATTATAGGAGACAAGAATAAAGGTGTGCAAACTAGAAGAAGGATTGCAAAAGAGTATTGTTTGATTTCCAAGATTGAGCCTAACAATGTCAATGAAGCTTGTGATGATGAACACTGGATGGAAGCTATGAAAGAAGAACTAAAGAAAATTGAAAATAAAGATACATGGATTCTTGTTCCCAGACCTAAAGATAAAAATGTGATTGGTACTAAATGGGTCTTTCGGAATAAGTTGAATGAACAAGGTGAAGTGGTTTAGAATAAAGCAAGATTGGTATGTAAAGGGTATTCACAAATGGAAGGTTTTGATTTTAAAGAAACCTTTTCCCCTGTTGCCAAAATTGAAGTTGTAAGATTATTTCTTGCTTATGTTGCATATAAGAACTACAAATTCTATCA
Organism: Sequoia sempervirens; assembly: GCA_007258455.2. NCBI lineage: Eukaryota > Viridiplantae > Streptophyta > Pinopsida > Cupressales > Cupressaceae > Sequoia > Sequoia sempervirens. The sequence continues at coordinate 207,521,915 of VDFB02193867.1, read as the reverse complement.
AATGGATGTGAAGTTAGCCTTTCTGAATGGTGAGTTAGAAGAAGAGGTATATGTTGAACAGTCGGATGGATTTCAACTAACTGATAAGGAAGACATGGTTTTTCGATTGACAAAAGCTTTGTACGGACTCAAGCAAGCCCCCAAAGTTTGGTATACTAGACTAGATAAATACTTACTAAAGCTTGGATTCAATAAAGGTATTGTTGACAACAATTTTTATTTTAAGTTGGATCATGATGAAGAGTTGATTATTGAAGTCTTTGTTGATGACATTATTTTTTGAGGTGATGATGATCTATGTATGAATTTTGCTGATGAAATGAAAAGTGAATTTGAAATGAGTATGATTGGAGAGATGAAGTTCTTTCTGGGATTACAAGTCACTCAATTAGACAATAGGATTTTCATATCTCAATCCAAATATGTGAAAGAGTTGCTAAAGAAGTTTGGAATGGAAGACTCAAATCTTGTTGGTACACCCATGGTAACCGGATGCAAGTTAACATAGAATGATGATTCTCCTAAGGAAAATCAAACAAGATATAGGTCCATGATTTTCAGATTGCTCTACTTAACTCAGACCATACCAGACATCATGAATTTTGTGTGTATGGTTGCTAGATATGAAGTTGATCCCAAAGAGTCTCATGTGACTGTTGTAAAGAGAATTTTCAGATACTTGAAAGGAACAGTTGATTTTGGGCTTTGGTATCCTAAAGATGATGATCTTACATTGAGTGCATACACTTATGCGGATTGGGAAGGAGATGTAGATGACAAGAAAAGCACTAGTGGTGGTGCCTTCTTTCTAGGGAAGAATTTGGTGTCTTGGTTGAGTAAAAAGAAAATTTCCATTTCCCTATCTACTGCTGAGGCAGAGTATATTGTTGTTGCAAATAATTGTACTCAAGTGTTGTGGATGAAACAAATGCTGAAAGATATCAAAGTAATATATGATGAGCCTATTTCCATATACTGTGACAACTCAAGTGCAATAAACATATCAAAGAATCCGGTGCTACACTCTAAGACCAAGCATATATCAATCAGATTTCACTTCTTGAGGGAGAAAGTGAGAGAGAAATAAGTCAGACTAGAGTATGTGCCTACCAAAGAGTAGTTTGCAGACATTTTCACCAAGTCGTTGCCAAAGGATACTTTTGAATATCTCAGAGGGATGCTAGGGGTGATTACCCCTCTTGATAAGAACTAGAGATGCATTTAATTGCATCAATCTTGTTGGACTCTAGGAACACTGAGAGGGGGGGTGAATCAGTGTTCCATAATCTTTAAATTTTGATCCAAACTTAAGACTATCAACAACAATATTTAAACTTCAATATTACTCTCTGCATATAAACTGAGACAAACATGCAAGCACATTAAAGAGACAATGTAAACACCATAACACCAATATTTTTACGTGGAAACCTTGTAAGGGGAAAAATCACGGTGGAGATTAATCCATAATTTATACTCTATTAAACGTATGAACAAAAGGGAATGCACATGCATTTAGCACACTACCTAGAGATCATTGTCAAAATGAGGAAGGCTCACTGGCCTACAAAATACAAATTTTTGTGATTAAAAAATTGAACTGAGAAGATAGCATCTCCAAATTCTTGGATTCAGTTCCAATAAATCTCAGTTAAAATGATCTTCAACCCTTCTGACTGACTTTGTAATTCTTCTCTGCTCTTCTCTATTTTTTTCCCTTCTGAAACTATGCATAGATCACTTCAATCACCCTCCTAATACTTGCACACACATCTGCTCTACTTTACACACATTCACACACTTACATACTTCTTCTCTCACACACCAAAATGAATTATCGATCTCACATATATATCTGCTAACAAGGATTTTATTACTTCAAGTTGGCTTTTACAAAACATGAAATATCTTTCAATGGTCGACTAAAATCACTAATTAAAATTAATGTGTACCCACACAAGTCGGCTATACTATAGCTAAGACCCAAATCAAAATTCCCAACACAAGAAATATTAAAACAACGACTCCTTATACATCTACGACACGCTATATACACCAAGTCGGTCATAATGAGAAAATAAACAATAAATCATTCTACTGAATCTCTTAACTCGTACACCAATTGTTGCAACACCACAAAAATTACCAATGAGGTAATCGTACATACTTAACAAGCTTTCCTAGGGATCCACAATACAAAATAATGATCCAGTGAAGCATACATATCAACTAACTAACCGAATACCCTGTTGTCCATGCTTTCTTTCGATAACACATTATCTTCTAGATTTTCTGCTGGTATAAGTAGATCCTAATCTGCAGACTAAGATAATGACTTTAGTTGTCATCAATGACAACACTAGTAACCAAAAACAATCTCCCAAGCCATATTCCAACAATCTCCCCCTTTGGCATTGATGGCAACACTTAATGAAAAATGACTAAGTATCAGAACCAAAACTCAAAACTTCAAAACTCATAAAAAACACTACTCCCCCTTTGGATGTCAAGGCATTTTTCACTTAATTCTCTCCCCCTTTGACATCAATGACAAAAAAAATTCTTCTCTCTTTCCTACTACACTCTCTCCCCCTTTGATGATGCAAAAATTGATCAAAATTTTAAGAATTGCAACTACTACTCAAATCAGAAAATTATTTTATACCTATGTTTCATCTCTGGAAGAAATTTCTTCCAAGCATCCATTGCAATCCCAATAATTATTATCAAACTGTTATTTTTTGATGTCTTGTTGATCACCTAGACAAGGGATTCAGGAATGGCAATGGCTTCTTCCAACTTTTCTTCTTTCTTCAAAACTTCAATCATTTGTTCAATTCTGCATTCGATTTGATCCTTCACTTTCTAGAAGGTATCCATAAGAGTTTCTGGAAAAGTGAACCTTTGCATGCTCAACCTGCAACTCATGAATCTTTTTCTTAACTGCTCCATCCTGATTCTGAGACATATTGTAATTTTAACTAACTTTGATCAACTCATTCTCAATTTTCTCCAACTTGTCCTTGTATTTACCAACCACATGAGGCCACCTAAGACAATAATTGTAGATCTTATTTGATGATTCAATGCATTGTCTTAACACATTCATTTTATTTTTCAGTTTGGCAAGAGATAGCCTAAACTTCTCCTTTAGATGTAAGATTACTTCTTCTTTCCTATCTAGCGGAACATAAGCCATAACCTCCTTGATACATTCAATCAATTCTTCGGGAGGTACATTCTGCAGACTTGCTAATTCAATGTTATTGTGCACAATGTATTTTCCTAGAGTGTCCTCAATAATGTCCTATTCATATGATGGTCCATTTATCCATATGTCAGCTATCTTTTGCATTCCATCTTCTTGAATAATCTAAAGTATCTTTGCTTTGAGTAAAGCACCTTCTTCGTCACTTTCTTCTATTATCAGCACATCCGATTCAACTGATTTTGGTTCATCTCTTGGTGTATATTCATCAGAATATTCAACAATTATATCCACAACTATTTTCTCTTTGCCTTTTTCTTCAGTTCTTAGAGATTTGTGTGCTGGAGGAATGTCTTCTACAAACTCTAGATCCCTTTTCTGCTTCTTCTCCACCTTACCAGAGGATGATCCAACTTCAACCACCTTTACCGGAAGAGGAATACCACCTACCCCAAACTTCCCTAACAATTTTCTAAAGAAATTTTCATAAACTTGCTCACCATTTCCAAGATTGTTGAAATGCTCAAGGATTTGCTTACAAACTAGTATATTCTCCTTCCATACCACATTGTCATTTTGAGGCAAGCAATTTAGGAAATACATCATAATGCACATAACTAGGGTACCAAACTTGAAAGAGTAATCTATATCCTTCGTCAATTGCACATTTTCCATCAATTGATCCTTCAACAATCCACACAGATCAAAGTCTTCGTCTTCCATTATCATTTTGTGTGCAATGTAGACTGCGCTTGTAGATGTTGCTCCTTCCCTATTTCTGAAGAAAATTTTGCAAGAAATTCCATATGCAATGTACCTTGTCAATGGATCTTTGATCATTGCAATTACCGAAGCCCTCTGATCTCCTTTTACACCGGTTAGGGCTTCCACCTCAACATTCTAAATTGACTTATTTTTCAAAGCATCTCTAATATTACATAATCCTATCAGATTTCTAATCACATCCTTTGAAATTTCATAGGGTTTATCCAGAGTAAGGATATCATCATCCAATTTGTTCAAGATAAACTTGACCATTTTCGTGTTGACGAAATAAGGAAACTCATTCCAAATGTCCAAATTATTATGTTTTGCACCTTCAAGCCACTTCAATTTATCAGTTAGTAACAAATTTTTGACATCCCTGGTTTTCCTACTAGTATATTCTTCCAAAGTCACTGTTTCTTTGATTTTCTTCATTTTACGTACCAAACAAGGTTTTACCGATCACCGAAAAAGTGCGAAACTGACAAGTAACTGAAATACCTGTTGAATTTTCCACCGAATTGGCTTTCACTCCTTTGGAATTTTGTTGCAGAGGCTCTCCAATTGTTCTCCTTCAATGCACAGTGATAAATGAGGGTTTCAAATGCCCTTTTATAGCTTCGTACACCTAATTTTTTCTGCATTAAATTCTTTTCCCTAGGAGTTCTGGTTACTCTGCATTCTCAGATAACAAGAGAAGAATCCATCTGCGAACCTTCCAAATTTCATCTTTTTGTATAAGCCATCACAAATACATTTAGAGATGAATAAAATAGCTGCTAACAACTTCCTACATTCCAGTACCAACTACACATAGAGGGACACGATTTTCTTGAAAACTCCCCCTAGGCCAATGGCTTGAAACAATTTTTGAAGGAATTACCAGAGGGAGCTTCTGGTATAGCCTTATCACCTTCCTCGAATCCACTCTTCTTAACCCATGTTTTCTTCATATGATATCTTATCTCTTCCATGGATGCTTTTCCTTTTCCTCTGTCATCTTTCTGTGAATTTCTTCCTTGATATACCAGACCTCTTCTATCCATGTTCTTGTAGAATCTTGCAATATGACCAAATTTGTTGCAATTATAACACACCAGATTTCTTTTTCTAGAGCACTCATTCCATTGATGTCCCCTTGATCTGCATTGATTAGAAATATGCCCAAATCTTCCATAGGTGTAGCATTTAATATTCTTTATACTGATACACATACTTCTGCATTCTAATGACTTATGACCAATCTTTTTGCAATTAAAACACTGACTAGAAAATGATGGACTACTAGAATTTATCTTACTTCTACATTGAGAAAGCCATATGTCCAAATTTATTAAAAACAAAGCAATTACCATTAAAATTTTGAGCATTGGGGAGCCTTCTATTCAGATATGGAGTTTTCACTTTTCACATAACCAAGACCTTGCTTATCATTTGCATCCTTTTGTCCTTTAGTCATCTCATCAAGCTTAGTAGAACTCATCCTGAACTTCTTGCCTTAAACCACTCATTTTCAATAGTAAGTTCATCTCTAAGAATAACTATTTGTCTCTCAAGCTCTTGTTCATTGTTTCTGGATTGTTGCAGTTCAATCTCCAGCTGAATGAATCCATACTATTAACATTTGTTGCATTATTTAGATTTTTCTTTCAAAGACTAAGCCAGATTCTCCAAAGTCACTTCATTTTTCCTTCTTCAATCTAACCTTAGAATTAACAGAGCTCTCATTGCCCTTCACATGATTCCATCTTCAAGCATTCAGGAGTAGCATTGATTCTTAGCAAGCTGCTTTCCTACATTCCAGTTACAGTTTTCTTGAAAACTTAGGCCAATGGCTTGAAACAATTTTTGAAGGGTATAGCCTTATTTAGTTTTCTTCATATGATATCTTATCTCTTCCATGGATGCCCTTTTCCTCTGTCATCTTTCTGTGAATTTCTTTTGCTCTTCTAATGTTCTTGTAGAATCTTGCACAAATAATTCACTTTCTTTTTCTAGAGCACTCATTTCCCCTTGATCTGCATGACCCAAATCATTGTAATTTAATATTCCTGATACAGTTCTAATGAGGCAATTTTAGGATGGACACTAGCCACAATATGTTGCTTTTAAAATTCATTGTGACTTTTCTTTAGGAATCATCAAGCTTAGTAGAGAAGTGTTCAAAGAAGTCATAAAGTTGCTGAATGAATCCACTGTTGCATTATTTAGATTTTTCTTTCAAAGACTAAGCCAGAGTTAACTTCATTGCCACATATTCCATCTCAAGCTTCAGAGTAGCATTGTTCTTAGCAAGCTTTTCACTCTTCAGTTAGCATAACTTAATTCCTTCCTCTTTTCTCTTGACTCATCCTTCAGTAATTGAATGGGCAGCCACAATATTTGCTCTATGACTTCTTTAGACTAATCAAGATCATCAAGTTAAATTGTTGTTGAATACTCCATTGTAATCCAAGATCCATCTCAAGCTATTAAACTTCTGAAGAGGAACTGCTCTGATACCAATTGTTGGACTCTAGGAACACTGAGAGGGGGGGTGAATCAGTGTTCCACAATCTTTAAATTTTGATCCAAACTTAAGACTATCAACAACAAAATTTAAACTTCAATATTACTCTCTGCATATAAACTGAGACAAACATGCAGGCACATTAAAGAGACAATGTAAACACCATAACACCAATATTTTTACGTGGAAACCCTGTTAGGGGAAAACCCACGGTATAGATTAATCCACAATTCATACTCTATTAAAAGTATGAACAAAAGGGAATGCACATGCATTCAGGCACACTGCCTAGAGCTCACTGCTCAAAATGAGGATGGTCACTGCCTTAAAAAAGACAAAGATTTTTGTGATTAAAAAAAAATTTGAACTAATAAGATAGCATCTCCAAATGCCTGGATTCAATTCTAATGAAGCTTAGTTAAAACAATCTTCATCCCTTCTGAACTAACTTTGTAATTCTGCTCTCTCTTCTCTATTTTCTTCCCTTCTAAAACTATGCATAGATCACTTCTATCACCCTTCTAATACCGCACACACATCCTCTGATTTATACACATTCACACACTTCCATACTTCTCTCACACACCGGAATGAATTACTCGATCTCGCATATATATCTAATAACAAGGATTTCATTACTTCAAGTCATCTTTTACAAAACATGAAATATCTTTCAATGGTTGGCTCAAATCACCAATTAAAATTAATGTATACCCACACAAGCCAGCTAGACTATAGTTGAGACCCAAATAAAAATTCCCAACACAAGGAATATTAAAACAACTATTACTTATACATCCGCGACACACTATATACACCAGGTCACCCATAATGAGAAAATGAACAATAAATCATTCTACTAAATCTCTTAACTATTTCATTGATTGCTGCAACACCACAAAACTTACCAATGAGGTAATCATACATGCTTAACAAGATTTCCTGGGGATCCACAACACAAAATAATGATCCAGTGAAGCATACAGATTGACTAACTAATCAGACACCCTATTCTTCATGCTTTCTGCGGTAACACACTATGTTCTACATTTTCTGCCAGTATAAGTAGATCTTGATCTATGGACCAAGATAATGACTTCAATTGCCATCAATGACAACACTAGTAGCCAAAAGAAATCTCCCAAGCCATATGCCAACAAATTTGTGTGCTTCAGAGCTATATTCTAATCTAGATTGATGTTTCCATGGCTGCTACTCAGGGGGAGTAGTCAGATGTGCAAATATGTGGTTCAAAGCTTGTATGTGGAAAGATAATGCTTATCTTTGTCATTGATGTCAAAGGGAGAGAAGAGCAATGTGAAAAATAGCATGAGGAGAAGAGTCAAAATTTGAGGAGTAAGTGTTGATTGAGAGTTGTATTGATGGTGTTTTTCACATCATGTGTTTCCATCAATGCAAAAGTGGGAGATTGTTGGATGTTGTGGTTATATTGTTGATATGTGGTTGTAATTGATGTCAACACTATTAGCATTGAATATTGTATATGTTGAGGATATTGAGAAAATTGTTAAAGAAAGAGTTGCAAGTTGATAGTGGAATAATGAAGGTCATGAAGGTTTCTTGTTTAGTACATTGATGATTAGTTGTTATGGACTAAAGGGTTTATTGCTGAGTATATCTAGTTTATCTACTGAAAGTTTCAAAGGTCTGCGTAAAGATTTAATTATGTTATGAACAATTGTGTTCTGACAATTTTTATGTGGCTACAGTTAGTGTTCCTGATTAAATTTGATGTGATTCTAGTTAGTTCAGTTGCTGCGAATGCTTCTCTATTGATTCTTGATGCTTTTGGATGCTTCTAGATCATGCTCTATCTTTGTTGCATGTCTGCATTGATCGGTGTGCTTGTGGTCAGTGATTTTTCTCTTGTGTGTTTGGGTTTGTATGTTCTTGGACGACATGGTGGTTGTAACATGTTGTGGATCCTTGAGATTAAAATTTGAATGTTTGGTGTACTCGATGATATTATTTTAAGTCTTCATTATGTTGTGGCTGATAGTGTTTGATTTACATTGAAAATTTATTTGTAAGTTTGGGCTGACATTGTGTATATGTTTTATATTTTTGGTTGACGAAGTTGTTGATGCAATTCCATGTTACAAATATGTAGAAATGGTTTTTTGTATGAAGTTAGTAGTGTAGAAGTGCCAGAGAAAGTGCAAGTGTGTGAATAGTGTTCTAATCATTCGATTACAAAGCAGAGTCAGAAGAAGTTTGAGCGAAGTGTGAAGGAGTGTTTCTATGCTTAACCAAAACTATAATCAAGATTTTGTAGAAGCTATTTTCTCAGTTCATACCTTGCAGATCTAATCTGAATTGCTATAAGACAGTCTGTCTTCTTTGGGTAGTGATCCCTCTTGTATTTGAGTAGTGAGCTCTAGGCAGTGTGCCTAAATGCATGTGCATTCCCATCATTTTTCTTTATACTTTTAATAGGGTATAATATTGTGGACTAACATCCACTGTGGTTTTCTCCTAACATGGTTTCCACGTAAAAATATTGGTGTTCTCTATGTTTCTGATGTGCTAATTGTTTATGGTTCATTGTTCATTCATCAGATCTGAGATTAAGTTAAGTTTGAAAAGTTTAAATATTTTGTGACAACTGATTCACCCCCCTCTCAGTTGTCTGTCTTTGTTTTTCCAACATATCTATGAGTGTATCAATCTTTTTTTTTTGCAATAGCCCTTATATGAAACAATTCATTCCTCTTACTTTCAACAGGTACTTCATTACACTTTACAAAAGAAGCATGGTAACTAGTACTGACAACAGGAATGTTACCTTTTCTACCCACAACTATGATCTTGGTTTCATCATTAGAATCTAATCTGAGATCATGCACGATAGCTGCGGTATTTTGCTTACCCTTTCGATCCTTGAACCATTTTGGTTTTTGATTAGGATACAATTTTCAACACTTTTCATCTTTGTGCCCTTTCTTCTTGCAGTGTGAGCAATAAGGCTTATCCTCCTCTTTCTTTATAGTAGTTGTCTGTTGCATTTTCTCCTTCCCTTTCTTGCTCCCTTTGTGTTTATTGAAGTCCATTAAGAGATCATCATGACTATTCCTCGAGCTTGTTTCCAGATGAATGGCTTGCACACTAACTTCATCAAGGTTAGTTGGATTAAACATAAGTATTGCATGCCTCAAATTTTCATGTAATCCACCTGTATACTTTAACAAAGTTTCTTGTGTATATAATGGAATGCCCAAAATTAAAGCTCTTTTCCTAAACTCCTATGTATAATCTTGTACACTTTGTCCTTTCTCTTGCTTTAATGATTGCCAATTCATTACTGTTTTTTGCATATGACCTAATAGATAGAACTGTGTCTTTAATGCAGCTATAAACTCAAACCAAGAAGAAATAATTTTACCATATCGGCTTAGATCTTCCTAAGTTATGCTCTCCTACCAAATTAAGGCTATGCCTCCCAAGCGAAGAGTGGATAATTGTATTTTTAGAGAATTCTCAGTAAACTTATGAATTCTACAATAAACTTCTTTTTTTATCTAATTATCAAGTTTTTCTACATCTAGTTCTCCATTATAAGTTGGAAAACCAAATTTCAAATCAAGCTTTAACAAAGGTGTATTAGCTTCAGACTATAGAGGTTGTTTCTTCTTTGAAGAAGAAGTAGACAAAGAAGATGAAGAGGATGAAGAAGAAGATGGGGATGGAGGTTTAGGAGGGTCACTACCACCTCCTACTCCTTTAACTTTATCATCTTTTGAACTGGATTAACCTTCATTCTTCTTTCTGTTCTTGAGTTCCTTTTCTTTTGTCGCTCTTGTCTCTCTTCGAAAAGAACTTCCACCATAGCCTTCATTTTGAGAAATGATTTCTGGAAAGCTTTCTCATCAAGCTCCATAGGACTTTGTTCAGTTGCCATTTAGATGATCGTGGAAAAGACCTTCATTTTCTGATCTCAGGATTGAACACTATAAGTGCACCTTCTCCTTGCTTCAATTTCAACCTGGTTAACATTCACTTTTGCAATTTCTTGTTAAGAGGCTCTGATACCAATTTGATCAATAATTAGAGGTCTACTATTCAAATGTATTTAACCTTAATTACAATTATTCCTGATCCAGACATAATTGCATGACTATGTTGTTTAACCATTGAAATTACAGGCTAGGTTCATTTTTACATAAATTAATGAAATTGCTAATTACTAAAATGTTGTATTAGAAATCAAATACTTAATTGAAAAATAAACTGAAATGAAATTAGAGAGAATGTAAGATAGGAGATAGAAGGATAATGACATGGAAGATAGAAAGATCAGACGTAGATTGATAATGGAGTTCATCCTTCAAAGGACTACGTCTCTGGGTCCGCTTATCAATGTTGGACCGCTTTCATTAATATCACCAAGGACCTGAAGATGCCTTCTTACAATATTCAATTTTCAAAACCTGCACAAAATTCCTCACAATCTCTCCCACTTTTACAATTTCGGTGTTTAATAACACCTTGTAATTCTTCTCCTCCAAAAATTCTCACACTAGAATTATTTCTCCAAGTAAACTTGCCTCCCACTCATCCAAACACACCCCTCTTTTATACAAATTTACATTCCAAGATGGGGTTAACAATAAAAATTTACAATATTCCCCATATCTCCAATATCTCACAAATTAAAATTACAACCCCTAAATTTATGGCTCATATAAACTCCCGAACGCTTCAAAATCCTTATAAATTAATATTTTATGGCTCATCTTATTTCGAGCCTTTAACAACCTTTTAAATGATTCTTATCGGGTTTTGAATTTTTAATTATAGAGAGGCTCAAACCCCTTTATTTAAGGATTTTCCACGATATAAGCCTTTAAATAGAATTTGGCTCCCTTACAATCTTGAAATAACTAGGTAGTGTAGCGGTTGGGAGTTCAAACCACCTGACCTCCTTTTTATAGATTTTCCACTTTTCAAAATATAAATAGAAACAACGCCACATATATTTTGAAGAACATGCATGGCCTCTTGGTGGCCACCCAAATTAGTATCTTGGAGGGTGGGAGTTTGAACCACCTCAACCTCCTTTTAATAGTGACAACTACCGCTGAGGTGCCACATGGCGCCAAACCATTTGGTCACATGACACCATATTACTCGATTGCATAATGCCATGCATCAGCATACCACTGGTCCATGTCATGTCCATGTGCCACATCACCAAACTCCCACATCATGCCATGTCATTTATGCACTACCATGTGTCACTGGTACAACCTACTACATGTCATCTTGACATTAGCAACTTGGTCAAACTTTTGGCCAACCTTTGACCCACCGTAACTTTCACATACAGAGTCCATTTTCAAAACTGAATATAGTTCCAGAATCAGCATGCCAAGCACTTCAACTTGGCATCATTCTTACTTGGATTTGAGGTGATCAATTTTTCCCCCTTTTTGACCACCTAATTCACCTATTTGACCAAATCTTTGATTGCAAATAACTTTTGCATATGGACTCCTTTTGAGCCCGTTCAAGTTGCATTAGGATCGCGTCAGCGTGCTTTTTTTGATGATGCTAATTTGGACATATTTTGAGACTGTGAAATTTTTAGGTTTTCTTGATCCACCTAGATCAGATAGCACATTTCATTTTATGTCATAAGACTAGTGATGTTCATGTTGCAGAGTTATTTTTCAAAGAGGTGGTGAGACTACATGGTTTACCGAAGAGTATAGTTTTAGATAGACTTGAAGTTTATTTATGCACACCATCCACAAACTAATGGATAAACAAAAGTGGTGAATAGGAGTTTAGGTAATCTGCTAAGAGTTTATTTCTGCACACCATCCACAAACTGATGGACAAACAAACGTGATGAATAGGAGTTTAGGTAATATGATAAGATGCTTAGTAGGAGATAAGCCCAAGGGATGTAATTTTATTATACCACAGGAAGAATTTTCTTACAACAATTCTATCAATAGGAGCATTGGTAAATCACCATTCTAGATTGTGTATGGGAGTATTCCAAGAACTGATTCAGAACTAAGATGGATAAGGGAGAGAAGAGTAGTGTTGAGGTTAAATATTTTGCTGAGCACTTGAAGAATTTGCATGAAGAGGTGAAGAAACATATCAATTAGATGAACTCACAATATAAGGCTAAGGCAGATCAAAAAAGGAGGTATAAGAATTTTTAGGTAGGAGATGAAGTCATGGTTCATTTGTGAAAGAAAAGGTTTCCAGTTGGTACATACAATAAGTTTAAGATGAAGAAGTTTGGACCGTGCAAGATCCTAAAGAAGCATGATTCGGGAAATGGATATGAGGTAGAGTTTCCTAATGAAATTCATATTTCACATGTGTAACATTTCAATTTTAACAAAATATCATGGAGGAATCAATGAAAAAAATAGAAGCATAGTGGAATATCCCAGCACCTACTCTAGAAAAGGAGGAGATAGAAGAAATTTTGGATAGTCATGTGGGTAGAAGCACAAGAAACAGGAAATATGTAGAGTACTTGGTGAAGTGGAGAGGAAGGCCTATTAAAGATTCATCGTGGCTGTGAGAAGTGACAGGGTCACTTTTCAAATTACCCTGTGTTTCTGATGCAGGAGCATTCAGTGGTGTAGGAAAATATTGCATCACCCAAAAAAATTGTTTCTCCTTAATTTATTTAGTTTTTTTGAGTTCCATGATGGCACTTAAGGGGTGTAAGATAGTCAAGAGTTATAAAAAGGAAAAAAATGGTCACTTACTATTTTTAGTAAGTCAGCCTAAATAGGCTTGTATGAACCTGAAAATTTACCTCAAGGAAACATTTCTAATCACGGAAGAATCGTCTCAATACCCTGCATGGTTTGGGAGATATTAAAGTTTTTGTCCCAAGAATTTTCTCCAATACAGCTTTAAATTCATATATGAAAACTTTAGAGGCCTTGAAACAATTCAAAATGTTTACAAACTGACCTTTGGTGGATTCGACATTGTAGATCTCTTCGAGAGCTTTCCAACGATATGTTATAATAGTAAATCAGACACCCAGATCAAAAGTTATGGCCCTACAAATTTACCCCTCTAAAAAGTGAATTTCATTAAAATGTCTTCCTAGGAAAGAAATCAAATGGCGAGACTTTTGGCACCAAAACAAAAGGGAAAGTTACACTTTCTAGAACATTCTAGGGCAGTTATTGGGTAAAATAAAAAGGTTAAGTGGGGGTTATAGAAGGTAGCTCCATTATTACAGATTGTGGCTCCAAATAATATATTTTGTTCTCAGAGTTGATTTTGTTGTAATGGATCAAGCCCATGAGGCTGTAGCATGTAAGTTTTGAATTTGTAATTTCATTTTGTAAAAATAATTGAAAGTGAATTATTTTTTTTGTCTCACATCTTTTGTGTTGGTATCTATTGTTGTGATTTGTGTGGGTTTCAGGTGGTGTGGCCCTCATCACATTGTTTTCTACATATCTAGAGCTACCATACACTAGCTATAACCTCTATGTATGATGTTCCTTGCCAACTATGTAAACTTGGATCATAGTGAACTGATAGTGTAAATAGTGGCTACTTACACTACTTTGGCCAAAGAATTCAACACCCAATACCTCGAGTGTAGGTCGTATGTTCACTCACCCTTAACTCAATTTGGTATTTGATCATTCGTACTCTTTTCAATCTAAAAGGAGATGACATAATAAACTGACTAACTAGGTTAATCCCTTACCACAGATTATCCTAAGCCTAGGAATAACCAAGTTAACCATACATGCACACATACTAAGTGACCAAATAGGTTATGCCCCTTTCCATGGATTATCCTAAACCTAGGAACAACTAAGTTAGCCACCCGTGTTCAAACTGAAATTCTCATATCTCGTGATCCATTTCACAAGTATAATCTCAACATTAAATGACTTCATTTCAAAAGTATAATCAACAATCAAATGATAAATCAAACCATATAGGTTAATCCCAACTTATGGTTTCAATCAAAAGTAATACAACAATCAAGTGAACAATCAAAGCAGATAGGTTAATCCCAACCTATGGATTCAATCAAAAGTAATGCAACAATCGTAAAACCTCTCTTTCAATATACCTCAAATATTCACATGATTATAATGTTCATTGGATTCATATTGAAACTGAAGGACTTTATCAACTTGAGAGGAGTTTGTGCTTTTGTACCTATAAGTCCTCTTCATAATATAGCTTTGGGTTTTCAGAATGTAAGTCGTCTTCTAGAATTTCATGAATAGGAATAGACTCTTAGTCAGGTATAAGGAAATGACATAATCAGAAAATACATTTTTCAACCCCATTGTTGAATATCATAATAAGAATTAAGTATACACCCTAACCTTAGGGAAAAAGACTCTCTTCCTACCTTCAAGGAAATAGGAGTAACCAATCAAGGATAAAATACCAACATGGTTTGTACAACTTCATATCTTATCAATGATGATATTTCTATCATACTATCACTCTTGTTTTATTAATAACCTCATTATCCACAAAGGTTTATTTAGCATCATAAGCTAACAATTTTAAGATAGAGAATATATGTATATACCAAAAAATAGGGTTTCGTCAAAACAAGACTCTACCAAGAATCATGAAAGCTTATCCAAAATAATAAATAATCTAAGTTCATTCAAGCAAGTTCAACATGCATTTAAAAGATCCTTTCCACAAACAATTGCATTCATATACAAATATCATTTCAACATTAAAAAAATAAAGTAATAAAATCAACATGCCTAGAATTATAGCTCCAAATGTACATACTACTTCCCAAGCTCAACTCCCATAGTCACACTTGTTGCTCCTTCTATGCTCAACCTATCTCTAATTCTAGCCTCTCACAAAACTCTCAACCAATACAAATCCACAAAACAAACTTTCTTTCTCATTAAAGCACTCAAAAACCCACTTGCACAAATAACTACAACAAAATTATGAATGAATAAGAAGAAATCAAAACAAACGATTGTACCAAAAGGTAGAGAATTTGCGTCTATTTATACTAAAAACTGAGAAACTCAATGCTACAAACAAGCTCACAACAATGCCAACTTTTCTCTTCCCATCACCACCACTTCAACAACAAACTAATTCCCTTTTAAAATGCATTGACTTGGCCAACAAGAATGAAATGTGGTTGCTTTAACTCTCAATTTGTAAACATATATACAGTCCATATGTTTCTAGCTTCTCCAATGAGAATGAGTCACCATTTCTTAGTGACAACAAAGACTCTTTTACTGAGTCAAACTCAGAAATACTTATCTACAAGTTTCTTAATTACTAAGCAAGTTGAGTACCTTCTTAAGCTCTAGCTTGACAAAGTCTATATGCACATATTCAATTGTTTGTTGGTTCAAAGAATTCTATTTGCCTTATTCCACCTATTATGGTGTTGCATACTTTACACATCATCATATTGAACATAGGTTTCAGTATTGGAAATTTTACATACATTGTATCGTTACACATTAGTGTTGCTTTATAATCCTTATTTAATTTCATTCACTTTGCACACAATAGTACATTATAAACTATGTGCTAGCATAAAAATCCTTCACATATGCACATTATATGTGTTGTACATTGTTATCATAATGGTGGCTTTTATTCAAGCCATTCACCACTATATGACTCATGCCAAGTTTACTTCCATTTACCCTGCCATTTATGCGCCTTATTATGTAGTTGATATGATTCTAATATTCATTAAAATCTGTTACAAAACTCCTTTTTCCATGTGAGTATTTCACCCTTTTATTGGTTGTTTTAAAAACTATATTATATAATGTTCTTCTATCAATATATAAGTATTATAATAATTAAGTTTGAATATACTCAAATATATATAAGTAATATATATTAAATAATATAAGTTATACAATAATACCAATAAGTTAAATAGTATATATATACATTAATTGTTTTTTAGTAATTATATATGTATTTTATGTATGTAAATATATATACCATTTCTTTTTCAAGGATAATGGCGTATATATTGTGATATTCATATACATAATGATCATTTAAATTATGCAACCATATATTTATATAAATATTGATATATATGTGTGTGTGTGTGTGTGTGTGTGTATTTGGTTATTGTATATACTATATACCAATATAATAAATATACAATATATGGCAATCATTAATATATATATATAACATTAGTTACATATATATATATATATATATATATATATATATATATATATATATATATATATATATATATCATGCAAATCAAAATGTTTTCCACACTATGACATAAATCAACAAAACAATCATAGAGAATTAAAGATTTTGCTCAAGCAATCAAATCATCCCTTAAAATATGACCAAGGATTAACTTACCAACACATAGCCCATTCCAACTTGATCAAGCTTTACTAACCTAAACTATGAGTGTGTGATAGCTCAAATAGGCACACTAGGGCTACCAAATCAAGCTCCTTGTTGGTGTTTTTTAAATACCCAAATTGATCTCACAGAAAATCTATGGAATTTCCATTTCCAATGGTCAATTATATGGAGGGATTGGCCAATGAACGGATGAAAGTTTGCTAAACTTTCCCTCTGCACTTTGGGCTCTATAAAACTTGGGAGGGTGGTCCCTACAATGTATGTTTAGATACTCTTGTGCCAATTATCTCATGCATTGTAACTTAATAGATATATTCTCTTAAGTGATACTTAATAGGTGAAAAACCTTAAAGATCTGGAAAATATTATAGTATTTATCAGTCTAAGGCATGAGAATATCACTCAAAACATACATTCTGACATAAAGTAAAGATTTAATTTGATTTTGAATGTAGATGTTGTGAAAAGACTAGGAACATTGTAACATAGACATGGCTTATGATGATATTTAAATATAGTGGGCCACCAAAAACGTACTCTTAAGATTTTGTGAGAAATTGTCTTTTCCATATAATGACCCCCACATACTCCACTATGCATTTCATTCAAAATATCCAAGGCCTTCTTAACATCAACACATTTCAAGAAAAATCCATCAGGACTGCTCCACCACAATTCATTATCAACAATAACATACTTAATTTCTTGTAGCTTTAAAGTCCTCCTCTCATTGTCTATTAATCCTTCAAGACATTACATAGTTTGCAAGTAATGAAAAATATTCCTATACCACCCACATGTCTACATGTCACGAATAGGGGACACATCAATAGAACTTGATTGATCTGATTGGCCTCCAAATTTTTTTCAGCCATCAACTTGGCCAGGCCTTGACCTCTGACCAATTTAGTAATTTGCACATCAATATTTAGTGCTTGGATCTTATTTATCCATCTTCATCTCCTACCCATGACCTCTTACTGGGTGAAAATTCCTTTAACAGCAACATTGGGGGCATAAGCAACAACTGTGGCTCCTACAAGATATGTATTGAAGTTCTTCACTGCTTTAACTAAAGCATAAGATTGTTTCTCATTTATGTCATACTTTAGTTTAGATGCTTGTAAATATTTTCTAAAGAGTGCAATTGGTTCTTCAAATCCTTCATCATTTTTCTAGAAGAGTACCGCAATAATTGTATGGAAGGAAGCAAAGGAAAAGAGTTTCCAGAATAGTTTGAAAAAAATAGGAGACTTAAGAACTAGAGCTTCTTTGATTGCTTACTTTATGCTATGAAATTCCATAGTTTTTCTTTCTCCCAAAGTAACCTTTTCCCCTTACTTTAACATCTTTGTGATTGACCTGGTAGTTTTATCAAAATTGGTCACAAATCTTCTCAAGAAGTTAACTTTTCCAAAGAATGACTAGATTCCCTTGACATTTTTTGGTTGAGGAATCTTTTCTATGGCAGCCACACATTCTACATCAATTCTTACCCTTTCCTTAGAAACAATATGACCTAATAATTTTCCTTCTTTAACACCAAAGGAACATTTATTAGGGTTTAAGGATGTGCCATACTCTAGTGCTTTAGCATATATCTTCTCAAGATGCATACAATGGTCTTCCTCTTTCTTTGAATGTGTTGTTAAATCATCTTGATACTGCTAAGAAGATATCTATAAAGTCAAAAAAGGCTACATCCATAGCCCTTTGAAAAGTGGCACCTAAATTTGTCAAGCCAAATGGCTTTCCAACATAAACATATATGCCCCAAGGAGTAGTAAATGTAGTCTTGTACTACTTGGAATTCTTAACTATTACTTGATTATAACCTGAGAAACCATCCATCATGGATAATAATTCATAGCGAGTTACCTTCTACAACATGATTCCATGTTAGGAAGTGGATAGTTATCTTTGAGAGACGACACATTTATATTTTTGAAATCTACACAAAGTCTTATGTCATCATTTTTATTTCTTACTAGCACTAAGTTGGACACGCTAGTAGAGTGACTGATTGGCTTGATGATCCCTACATCTCTTAGTTTCACCAACTCTTCTTGTATTTTAGGTGCTAGTGTAGGATTTATAGGCCTTTTCTTTTTCCTAAAAGGCTTAACATTAGGTTTTAGAGGGATTTCATGTTGGAATAAATCCTCCCTATAGGCCTTTAAATCATCATAAGACCAAGAAAATGCATGCTTGTATTTTCTAAGCAAAGCAATCAATATTTCTTTGACCTAAGGCTTCATCTTCTTGCTTATGTAAATCTTCTTTGGGGCATTCTCTATACCAAGATTTACTTCTAAATCTTCGTTGTGAGTGGATGTCTACTTAACATTGGTGTTATCAGGGCCATCAAAAACCCTCTCTAAAGCTACTAGACCTTTTGGAATCTTTTTTTTTTCAACCAAATAACCACATTTCCAAATATTCTCTCTTTTCCATCCACTACTTCTACAAACACCCCAAAGTCAATCTCTTGACTTTCATATTGATCGACACACTACAAAAAATTTAGAATGTCCTCATCATCATTAAAAACCTGCCAACTCTACATGTTATTAGGAACTAATGATCTAGTATGCACCTCAACTTTGGAGATTCCAACAAAACTTATATCATCTGGTTGAACAACCATGTTGGCCAGTAAATCTACCATAACATTATTTCCCCTTTCCAACTAGTCAATACCAAAAGCATCAAATTTCTCAAGTGTATCCCATACAACATTATTGTATTGTTTGAGTCTACTATTCTTTGAAAAAACTTAGACCTTATCTAGGATACCACCAAATCAAAGTCACCCAAAAATTTTAACATTTTTATACCATGTTTTGATGCTAATCTCAGACCAAGCAACAAGGCCTCATATTCAACAACATTATTTGTGCATGCAAATAATAGGTAAAATGAGTACTTAAAAGTCTTACCACCTGTAGAGACAAAAATTAATCCTACACCAGACCCCTCCTTCGAAAAATCTCCATCAAAATATATAGTCTAGAGCCCATTCCCATTTGATGACTTCCTTAGTTCATCCAATGGTGTAGGTTGCTTACCTTCTTCCTCTAGTAACTCTTCCACTCTAAAATTGTCCATACTAGTGTCAACAAAGTGGATTTTATCCTCTTGATTAATGAATTCAATCATGTGTGGAGCTCTTGGCTCTCTCACAAGTTTAATATCATTTCCTTCAATTCAGAATGTGGCATATGACATGTCGCATTGCATGATATCTCCCATGGATGTACTCCATTTTCATGATAATAACATTCCATAATTGGGTGGAATGTCCACCACTAATACTCCTAATAAACTCTTTAGCAAGAAAAGCAACAAGCTTGTATGGGACATCTTTAATAACCCCAATGATAAGAATATCTCTTGAAACAATAGCATAACATTTTCCATAGGTACAACTTATTTGTAAACCCATCTCCTTCATGATCTCCACTGGAATGATATTAGATGAAGCTCTTGAATCTATCATACAATTCTTTAGTAACTTACCATCCACAATCAAATTTACATAGAAAGAATCTACATGCCTAGGGAAAGCAATAATAGTAGTGCCCAAGTATCTATCTAAGGGATCTCACTGATTACTCCCTCCACTTCATCATCTTTCACTTCATTTCTACTCACTTTAGGTGGAGTAGGCACCATCTTTTCACTATAGGCTATAGCAGCACCATTGATAAGGGCCATTTCCTTTTGTTTATATTCATCAATCCGCATCATCTCCAATAAGGGAATTACAACCTTTACTTGTGAAAGCAATTAGAACATATCAACATGTTATCCTCGAATCTAGTTGCACTCAATTCACAGGATAACCTCCTATGAAACTTTTCCATTTTGTAGACCTGTGTACTTCAAGCAAGCAAACCAAGGAAAATTTTGATTTGTCTTAATGCATGGTCCTAAGCCTCAAAACGTCCTTTCAAGCGCTTGTCTTTTGTCATTTTTCGAAAACCTTCAAAACAAGTGTTTTTTTGTTTTTTTGTCTTCAAGAGTTATAAACTTTTTGCCCATGCAAGAGCACTGTTTTTCAGTGTTCCTACATGAGCAAGGTGTTAAAAAAATTTCTAAGTGTTGGAGCATTGTTTTTCAGCACTCCTACACTCCTCCTTCATGCTTTATATGTTTGAGAATTTTTTTTCAATGCTTATTCATTTAAGGTTTGTTGTCCATTTGATGTTGGAGCGGGTTTTTTCACCGCTTTGACATCCTTGACAAATTTGAACATGCTAAAGTGATGATTTTTACCAATTTTGCATGTTCCCACCCAGTCTCCCACACGTGAGTTAATAAACTTGTACTTCATTAATGACAATGGTTTGAGGTCTTTTAAAGCTTCCTTAAGTCATTTTAATCTTGTTTTACCTTCTTTTAGCCTACGTTTTCATCCTCCTCTCCATCTTGCATTTGTCTCCTTGAGATTTCTTTCGTATCAAGAAGATTGAAAAATTTTCATGCATTGTCTTTTTCCTCATTAGTCTAGGGTTTGTGCCTCTTTCATTCTTGTAGGTACACTCTTCATTTATTTTTCTTCTCTTTCTGCCTTGACTTGTGGAGTTTTGATATGATTGTGATATTTACCATAATTCTCCTTTGTATTTTCTTTTGTTTTTAGTTTTTATTTCACTATTGTTTTTTAATTTTTTTCTTTTAAGTTGGTTTTCCCTAGCCTTGTCTTCTAGGGTTTTCATGTTTATGGATTTTAGCTTCCTGATTGTGTACTAGCAACATTCTTTTAATGTCGTATCCTCTATCTTTCACATTTCCCATAAATTATTGATCGGAGTTTGTTTCCTCTGATGTATCCATGTAATTCCCAATGCAATGGTGTCAATTATTACTGCTCATACATTGATGAATGAATCTTGTGTCCAAGCACCATTTTTCAGCGCTTTTCCATGATTAAAGCATTTCCTAAAGTGTTGAGGTGCTTATTTTCACTGCTTTAACATATATTTCGATGAACTCCAACCTCAAATGTAGGAGTGGTGAAAATCACCGCTCTTGCAAGATTTTAATCTTCCCCTTGATGCACAAGTGACAAAAAATCCCACTTTAGCAAATGACTTGATGTTTTATTAAGACATGTAGAAGCGGGTAAAATTAGTGCTAGTACATGAAATTGAATTTCTTCCTAAATGTAAAAGTGTTGATTTTTAGCACTTGTACATCAGATTTTCCAAACTCTTCCAAACATGCCAGAGCGCTAATTTTTAGTGCTCTTACATAAAATGCAAATCTTTCAAGATGTAAGGGCACATATTTTCAGCACCCTTGCACAAAAAATAGACTTTTTCTCTAAATGCTCAAAATCATTCCAAATTGCTTCCTGAACCTCGTTTCCTCTACAATTGCTCCATTTTATGTGCTCCATAGCTTGCATCTGTTCACTCCAAATTGTTTGCCTAGCTTCACACATGCCATTTTCTCTCATAATTCATATGCTCTTAACATCTAATAAATCCATGTTTCCTTGCTGTTATCTTTAGTTCTCATTAGGTTTTCTCTAGAGGAGGTTTTTAGTGATCTTGTGCAATCTTAGTGAAAACAGAAGAATCTCCATCATCTTCCAAGTAAGATAAAATGAAGTACAAGTATCAAGGTGTTTACCCACCTACCATTATGACATCCAAGATCAATGAGATCAAGGACACTAAAATTGGTCACTAGGACATGGAAGACTTTGTAAAAAGAATAGAAAAGTAGCCATGGGAAGGAGATTTGCAAGCAATCATCCATAGTAACCTACATCGAGTAGCTTCATTTCCAGTTGTTGCTCATTGCCTGGAATTTGTTCTTAAAGTTGCCTCAAACTATATTAGGGAGGATAGGAGTGTGAGAGATTCTTCTGGGAAAATTATGATAAGATTGGATCTAGAGTTCTTTGACATAGTTTTATGGGTTCTGCACATGGAGAAGTATACAACTATTTCCATTCAACATGGACAGGAGGTTTATGACAAAGATCCGAACAAAGCAAAACAATTGATCAATTCACAATGGTTGAAGACACTGAGGCCTACCATCTCTAGATGGTCGAAAGGTCTCCCATGAAGTGATTTCAAGGAATATGTTCGAGATATGATCACTCTTCTTAGCAGGGTGAAAGGCTTACCCATCTCATTCAATTTCCAAGATTGGATGTACAAGTATATCCGAATTATTAGAAGAAAGAAAGCTCACATAGATTGGGGTACATAGATTAGTGATGAGATTCATGAGCAAATAATCAATGTGCAAACAACCTTGAGTTTTTACATGAGCTCCTACCATGTGTATGTCATTGTAATGATACAATTTCTAGGATTGACAACAAAATGAAATAGAAGTGTTGTGTCGGTATATGATTTCTACTCTTGGAACACTTTGAGAAATAGTATCAAGAATTTTACAAGAGTCAATGATGCTTTCTTTGCATCTTTTCTTTTCACTTTTGATCTAACTCTAGAGAAGAAACTAGTATCAAACGAAGCCTTCAAAGTTGCTAGTAAGTTTGGATGTATTTTCTTGCAGTTTCCTACTTTTACGTATTTGAGAGGAGGGTGCTACATTGGATGCCCATAAATGCTACCAAGGTATTCTTTTGATGGTTGGGTATTAATGGAATTATGTAGATAGTTGATTACAATCCACAAGGAATGTCAAGAAATTCACAAAACAGGCTTTAAGTTTCCAATTGCTATCGGAAGGTATTCTATTCAAAGCGTGCAAAAGGCCAAACTAGTAGTAGCAAAGATGCAAATAATGAGCATAAGGACATATAGGGATAGATATGATTTTGATTACAAAAATGTAAATAGAAAAATCAAGAAGGATCATCATCATGTCTACCATTTTGAGGACATATGGGTAGAATGTAGAGATGAAGAGGACATCCAAAGAATGGACTTGAAGAGGACATCCAAAGAATGGAATTTTGTAGGTTAACTGTGTAGCAAATCAAAGACCTAGGCTTGGCTGATATTCTAAAGGATTTTGAAGATCCTGGTGACATTCTAAACTCTGCATATGAAGAAGAGGAAATTGCCAGTAAGCCCTTACCTCCAATTCAATGGTCCAAGAAGGAGATAATTTCCATCAGGGAAAGACTTTCTCTTATTCTACACAACAAAAATGAATGGTTTCAGAGGCATGGTTTTCAATCGAAGTCTTTCATAACATAGTTTGAGGAAGAGACATCGGGAGGAGAAGCCAGCTGCCAGCAGGAACTTTGAACCAAACACATAGCTATCGCTTCCCCCTCTTCTTCACAGAGAGGTCCTAAGATTAAATTCACTTGTGGAAAAAGTACAATACAAACAAATGAAGAAGAGAAAGCTACTTAGGAAGAACAACCATCTAGAGAGGAACAAGAACTTGCGTCTAAGGAGAAATCATCAAAAGAAGAAGAAGAAAGAAATGAAAGTGAGGAATTAGAAGAGTCTTCAGATTGTGAACATCTAGAAAAGGAATGAGGAGAGGAAGAAGGAATTGAGGAAGGAGAAAGACATGATGAGGAAGTGTGGTCATCTCCACATGAGAACATTGTTGGTGATCCCCCTCATACATCATCGCCTATTATTACTACTACTCCTCACACTCCTCCAAATCCCACTACTCTTCCACCTCCTCATCCTACTTCACCTCCTCCTACAAGAATTTTACATACATTGAAGGTAACCATTCCTCTATCAGCACAATTGATCCTTTCTACTCCCTTTGTGGCTTCCATCTTGCAAAGTGTTGATGTTTCCTTAGGTTCCCCATCATTTATCCCAAGTCTATCCTCACCATCCTATGGGTGATCCCTCAATACTAGTTTACAATTTTTGGCCAAACTAGACACTGAAATAATTTTTTCTAACTAATTCTTCACTTTCGGGCACCTATAGCAGCTAAACTGTAAGGAATTTAAAGATGATGCAAACTAGTGATTTGTGACATTTTTTTTATAGATTCTAAATATATTTTTTTCAATATTTTTGGAATCAAATTGCACTTATTTTGGCACCTCCATCAAAAAAAAAAAAAAGTAAACAACATTTTTAAGGAGTGACGCTCACCATATAACATCTTTTTCCCATGAAGGATACAATTCTTTTTTTTAAATTTAGATTTGTAACTACGATATCTAGTGCTTCCAATTGGTTTCATAGTGTTTTATTGAATTTTTTTCCTTAATCAAGTTTCAAGTCAAACCAATTACAATTTAGACATAGGCAAACCGTATAACATGTAACTTTTTTGTATGTATCAAATTCAATTTTATTTTTTGTTGGATCAAGGACTTCAATATTTGGTGCACTCATATTTTTCAATTTTTTTTATAATCTACTATTTTTCCAC
Organism: Sequoia sempervirens; assembly: GCA_007258455.2. NCBI lineage: Eukaryota > Viridiplantae > Streptophyta > Pinopsida > Cupressales > Cupressaceae > Sequoia > Sequoia sempervirens. Next base: position 207,496,683 of record VDFB02193867.1, on the reverse strand, counting down.
ACGTGCAAAATAAAGAGCTTGATTTTTGGTGAAAAACCTACATTCACAAGAAATAAAAAATAAATATAATAATTAAATTAAATTTATTTAAAATTATACTTTTTGGGAAGGTTATAATAAGGAATACATACAAAAAATAAATTTTAAATGAATTCATTTGATCCCCCAAAAGATAAATCAAAAGTGGTTTTTATCAACATTTTGATAGGTGTAAAGGAGACTTCGTTATAGGTATGGTTTAAAACTAGTGGGGTTCTATCCAAGAGGGTTTGATCTAAGGTGGTTCAATCAAACCCTCTTCAATTGGAATCCTTTAAATGGAACTTTTAAGGCTTAAATCATTATATTTTCTAAAAATATGTGATTTTAGTAAAAATCAGGATCTCTTAGAAATTGTAAACCAATATTGTGGGACCACCCCTATGATATTTCTTCCCAAACTAGGTTTGATCAGTTTATGATGGAATCATTGTAGGATCCACCTAGTTTACAAAATCCTACTACAATCATGAGTGATACAACGCCAATTGTTGCTACAACACTTGTTTCTATAGAGGTGGCTATCACACAGGAATTAGCAGTGAGTCAAGAAGGTAATACTTCATTTTTTCCTCCTTGGTTAGTCTCACAAGTATCTAAGTGTAAGAAACAAATGGTTTCTTCAAATGGGCTAGATCTTTAAGAGATAGTACTTCCAAAAGCCAAAGAGAAAATGAAGGCAGAGATTCATTCTAGACTACATGTGGACAATTCAAGTCATAAATATGTGGATATTAGAGTACCTCCACAAGATAAAGGTGATGTAAGTATGAAAGCTTACACTATGACAAGACTTAAACTTGGGAAGGTTACTAATGCAAGTGCCAAGGAAGATACACAAGTCACTCTAAATGCATTGTCAGATAGGCTTGACAAAATGGAACAAGCCAGAGATATGTATAAAGAGAAGGTTGAACGTTATGCATCAATTTTGAAAAACATCACAAGTACCTCAGAGAATTTGCAACCAATGACTATGATAAATGTTGAAGAACCAGCAGTGCAAAAAGTGGAAAAATACTACTCCAAAGGTAAAGTGTTGTATGAGTTTGTTGATGAAATAATAAAGAAGGAATCACAACTCATAGCTATTGCTAATGAAAAGACTGCCCAAATATCCAAGATGAAGTTGGAATTGGAAAAATTAGAAGGAATACTTTCCATGGAACAAAAAAAAATGGAACAAAGTCTCAAATTTTGGTTACAAATGAAGGAGACAAAATTGAGCAAACTAGTGGAAGTTGGGGTAATTCCTGAGAAAGAAAAGTATGTGGAAATAAAAAAGTCTCTTAAGAACCGCATGCAAGTTATCAAGTCCCTCATTAAGGACATATGGAAAGTACAAAAAGATGTTGAAGACATCGTGTTGTTATGGTGAATGGGATTGAAGCATTGCCAGGTAAACTCCTTGATGATAATCATACCTTCCTCCTGGTAAGTGAGATTGCTCTAATTTTCAAAGAAGTTATCCAAAAGCAAGTAGAAGATGAAGCCTTTTTAAAGACTTCAATGTATGCCTTGTGTGATGTACAACTTGCTTTGGACAACCTCAAGATGCATCTAGATAGGTGCAAAAGGGTTTTCTTAGTTGTAAGGAAGTCAATCATAAAAGTTCACACAATCATTGACTACACTGTTGGAATAGATGAGGTGACCATGTAGGAGATTAAGAAGTATGGAGACTTCCAAGCCAAGAGCAAAGAACCATAAAAGTCTTCTTACATCTCCAGAGTTAGATAGTTCCCATGCTTTTTTATATGCTTTATGTAGATAGGTTTTGACATTTTACTTGTCATTTTGAAATATCTAATTACATGTAAAAATAGAGATGTTTTCCTACATTCATGGACAACATCTTTGAATAAGTCAATAGTTGGTTAGGGTTTTTCCTAGATTAACTCTCCTCTCCCATCTATAAATTTGAGAGGATTCCTTTGTATTGTTGACCTTTACCTTATGCAATGAAGTGCTTCCCAATTGTGAAGCAATATTGAAACTTTGAGTTCATTTTTATGAAACTATTATTGATCAATAAATAAGCTAAGTTGCACACCAAACTTTGTGTTGGGACAATTATCTTATTATTTGATTGAATTGATAGTGTTTAGTAATTAAGATTGAAGGGATTTTGAGTAAATCTGTGTAGACTTTGAGCTACACCTATTGCTGGAAATTATGGAATTGCTAATGTTATTGGTGAATTATCTATAATACTTTGTGCTTATAATTGTTCATGATACTCATGGATTAAATTGTGGAGTATATTGAAGACTTTACATTTCTTTTCCAATGCTGGTTAGTATTTTGAAGAATTCATTATCAGAAGTTACATAATGACTTTGTGCCTCCATGAGTTTTCTTGTTACTTATTTTATCACACTAGTACTCCTAGACTTTTCTTTGACAAGGTTAGAAGTATTGGAATTACTGCTTAGATTTTATTTTGAGTTTTATTGCATCCAGAGATTAAAATTGTGAAAAATTGTAAAACATATTCTCTGAAAAAAAAAGAGAATCATGAATGTGACACACCCCCATACCATTATTGTAGTGTACATTATTGTAAATATTTGATTAGTTTTCCTTAGTTTCAATAAGCAATAAGAAGGGCGCCTCTCCTTTCCAAGAGGAGATATTATATCTCACATAACTGTGGTTGAGATTAAATTTTGTAATCTTTTAAAAGGGATTACAAAATTTTCACCCAACACAACAAAAGTATATTTAAGCAATTCATAAGATACCATACTTTTCTCTCCAATCTTCTCCTTTTGTTGTTCATGTTTCTCTTCCACCTTTTTCTTGTCCTTTTTCTTTACTTACTCAATATTTTGCTTTTGAGCATTTTCTTTTGGAGCTAAAGAAACAACTTCATCATCAACCTTTATTTTCTTATTTTTCTTGGCCCATATATTATTTCCCTTACCCTCTTTAGTTTTGGCCTCATCCATTTTATTATCTACTTTAGCCCCCATCTTCTCTACATTTTGATCTTTAATGAACAAACTTCTAGGATTACCTTGATCACCATTTACAATTTTGTTTCTCAAATGGTAAGTATTCTTGGCATGTGCAACCAATGAAACTGTCATTCTCTTAATTTATTCATCTGATGGTCTCCTTAGAGATACATTTAACTCATCTATCTCCAATAAATGGACATTATGATCATTGGCATCATCTTCATAAAAAAAAAAATTGTTGATGATAAGCATATGATTTCTGCCTTTGATTGTCAAGATCCACTGCATGTGACTCCTCATATGAGGAATACTCCCCATCAGCAAAATCTAATTTATGCATGAGCACATGTATTTCCTCATCATTTTCATGAGGTGACTCATAACCATAAGGTGCATTTTGTTCTTCTTCAAAGGATTTTGACACTGCACATTGATGAGAAGAATGTGGCAATTGACATACAATGCACATGGTGCTTCATCAGTAAAATTAGTAGAATTATTTTGCAATGGGTCTGGGAGAACCTTAGTCTATGTATTTTTTTGGTTATTTCAATTTGGCTTTCCATTATGCCAATTGGTATTGTAAGGTTCATCATGTAGCCTAGGAGGTCTTTCATTTCTTTGAAAGTTGAACTCCTCATTTTCCAGTCCCTTTTCTTTCTTATCCAGTATATAATTCATATCCTTCATAGAGCTTATTATCTTGTCCAATTTTTCATTAGTAAAAGATTCTTTCTCTACAAATCCTTTATCTTTTTCTTTGGATTCTTTAAAATCTTCACATTTTCCCTCTTACCCACTTTACAAGTAGCCCTTCTATTGCTTTCACTATGCAAAGGAAATTTTTGAAAATCCCTTAGGGTTTGAGGATTCTTGTATCTAAGAAGATATCCCATTTTTGAATCAAATGCATTGTTATATGTAACTAGACATATAGGTTCATTTGGTCTTAAATGATTTGGAATTATGTGCATAGCCTTCTAAAATTTTATGTTGAAATCATAAACCATATCATTGTAACCCTTAGTGATGGTGTTAAACTCATTCAACATGAATCGGGGATCAGTTTTATCACCATAATACTCTTTGAACACTCTTTTGAACTCTTCCCATGACCCAATACTTTCTATTGGAAAACCTCTATACCAATCTCTAGCATCTTCAATGAGTGATTGCATAAAAAGCTTCATCACATCCTCACCCTCCACCTCAAAATCATCCATCATATTACTAAATGACCTTAGGTGATCTTCTCCACTTATAGCATTATTGCTAGAGAATCTAACTAGCACATTTATTATGTCATCTGGGAGAGGATTTGGATAACCAGGTATCCCAACAAAACATAGTTCTTAGTATCTATACAACTACATAGGTCTTCTAGTGAATTGATCTCTTTGATCAGTGTGAGGTCCACCACCACTTTGACCACCAATATTCTTATTTCCAGATTGGGTATTCTTTCCACCACTTGGATATCCTCTTCCACTACGAATATTTTCACCAGATTGAGTGCTTTGTGGTTGGGAATGAGGTGGGTTTTGAGAACTAGAAGATTGGGTATTTGGGATTGACAGCTTTAGGAAAGCAATTTTCCTTTCCATTTCTACATTTTGCAACAAGAATTTACATATTTTCCAATTCCTTTTGCAACCTCTCATCCTCTAACTACAGTTTCAAATTTATAGGGTCAAGAACTGTGGTTGTAGGGATAGCACTAGATGAAACACTTGTAGTAGTAGTGGTTGTTCCCTTAGGTTGACTTGTAGTTCTTTTTCCTATATCTACAGGATAATATTGTTTAGTGGTAGTAGGACTTGACACTGTAGTTGTACCAATAGAGCTAGTGTATGTACTTGTAGTAGTTGTTGCACAAGGAAAATTGATAGTAATTTTCTCATGATTAGGAGTTATGACAAGTAGGTAAGTGGTATTGGGAGTGGGCTCTTGATCAATCACCATTTTCATCTTCTCTACCCTTCTTCTTAGTTGATCCATTTCCTACATAGCAGCTCTTAATTTTTCCTCCTTCTCCTTTGCTTGTTTATCTTGCAACTTGTGAAGCCTTCTAGCTTCCTCCCGAAGTGCTTTCATATTATTTTAATTAATTCCTCTTCATCTTCCAGAGTAACCTCTGAATTTGAGTGCTCAAGAGTATAATTTGTAAGGTTCAATGGTTTCCTTTGTGAAAGAGGATATGGGTTTCTACTAAGAGATCTTCCTAGTGGGTTAAAGTCTTGATCATTGTGAGTAGAAGTGGCCCCAGGAATTGACTTTCGGGCTTCCAGTTTAGGATCTAAATATCCATCCAAAAACATCCATGGATCAAATGCTTTTGAAACTAAAGGATTCATCTTGAGCAGCTTCATTAGAATTAGAAGATCCAATTACAAGAGGATTGACAAACTTACTTGTTTCTAAATTATTTTCCTTCCATGATGGCTTGGATTTGTGAGGCAAGTCCTCTTCCAACTTTCATTTAGGGTGCTTCTTCATATTGCTCCTAGTTCCTCTCATCGCTTCAAATTCCTCTTACAACTCTCTCTCTCTCTGAAATTAACAATGCACTATCACAAGAGACTTCAGAGTCGCCACCCACTCAATTGGATTTGAAAATTTATGATAAATATTGAGAGCCTTTACAAATATTGAGAGAATTTGGAAAAAACCTAATAGGGAATAGAAATGAGACCAAGAACCTTCACTCACATAATGAAAATGTAAACTATGATGAGAACTTGCATATAATTGTTCTTCTTACAACAAAGAACAATGAATTTTAATGACTCTAGCTGTGTATCATATGGAACTAGAGATGTTAGACTAGCTTTGTCCAAAGTGGAGTCACCAATCTACTGATGTTTTTTAAATACCCAAATTGATCTCACATATAAAATATATGGAATTGTTATTTACAATGGTCAATTATATGGAGGCATTGGCCAACGAACAGGTGAAAGTTTGCTAAACTTTCCCTCTACACTTTGGGCTCTACAAAACTCGGGAAGGTGGTCCCTACAATATATCTTTAGATACTCTTGTGCCAATTATCTCATACATTGTAACTTAACAAATATATTCTCTTAAGTGTTGCTTAATAGATGAAAAACCTTAAAGATCTAGAAAATATTATAGTATTTATTAGTCTAAAGCATGAGAATATCACTCAAAACATACATTCTGATATAAAGTAAATATTTAATTTGATTTTGAATTTAGATACTGTGAAAAGACTAGGAAGATTGTAACATAGACACAACTTATGGTGATCAGTGCCTTATTCCAGGGTGTGGAGTCTTAAACCATGCAGTTGAAAACTTATAACAATGTTTTATCTATCATAACAGAGCTATTAAATGATGTATTATACCATTCAACTCAGAAATCTAAACCAATAATGCTTAATTATCCTTGCATACATTCACATAAACCTTTATTCATGTTAAAGAAAATTTAATTCATTCTTTGAACAAGTGCATTAACAATGAAAAAACATTCAGAGGAAAGACAACGAAGATGAATTGAATGATCTTTGATTCATTTCATTCATAATTTATGTGAAGTATACAATGGAGAACATTGGATTTGGAAATATGCCATTTGCATTCCAAAAATGATAGTACTATTATACAACATTAACAATTAAAAGACTCAAAACTTCAAAACCTATAAAAAACTTAGAAAAAGAAGTATATATGCTCTATATTATAATAGCTCTTCAAAAATCAATCAACAACAACCTTTTCAATGGCTGTGAATTCCCTTTTATAAAATAAGGAAGAAAACAAGCCTCAAGCTATTTGACATTTATCATATTTTCATTTGACATACAATTAAATTTCAAAATTACAAGAGTAGTTGCAAGTTTGTGGAGAGAACATTCTGAGTGCAAGGAAATTACAAAATTTGTTACATCCATGATGCTTTCCCCAAAATATTTGAAATGGTTATTTGATGAATTTGTCACTTCAATTCTTCATTCTTCTCGTCGTGGACCCAGGAAAGCTGAGATGGTAGGAAAATACAAAATCTTGGTGTAAAAGATGATAAAATAACCATGTTCATACCATGGAAACCCCTGGAGACTATTGAATGTACAAAATAGACAAAACAAGTTGCAATATCATAATTGGAGAAGACTAAAAATCAATAATGTTGTTATACTTCCGATCCCAAGCCATATAATCCTCCTTTGATTACCAATTAAAGGCCATGAATTCATCTAACTTAGTTCTATAAGGACCATACTTGGTCATTATCTGATTCACATCCTTATCAAGATCCTCAAGGAATGCACTTGTGACAGATAACTTATTCATACTATCTTTCAACATTGACATATTTACATCTCCCTCTTCACAAATAAAGGTGGCCTCTACTACAATAAAAACATCCATATGATCCCTCCATTTCTCATAAGTCTTGACAAATCCATCACTATTAATAATGTTTGGCACGAGGCCAAGATCACTCTCATCAAATTTCTTGGGCAATTTCCTGATCCTTTTCTCCAATGGATCCACTAATCCTTGGTATGTAGTAATTTCCTTCACTACCTTGTAGGTTGGAGCAATTAGAAGGGGCTTATTCTGATCATGTGTGGATCCTATAACCATATTATTTAATACATCTAATCTAGGGATCCATGTTTGCATTAATGGGATACCAATTGATATATCCTTTTCAAACATATTTATTGAATGGAGCATCAAAGAATAATTAGAGTGAACACTTCTCACTCTTTTTATTACCTTCGATAAACAATGCTCCAAAACATTAGAAACAATAAAAAGATTGTTTTTATTGTACAATGAAAATAATTCTTCATATACCTTCATCTGCTCAATTAATTATTTTTTACTCATTTCAAGATTATATACCACCATTTCCATAGAAGTTGGAGGAGGATGATGGACATGATAAGGTGGTGATTGCACTAGAGAGAGTTGAGAAGATGGAACACTAGCCTACTCTTGTGGCACTGGTTTCCCTAACATCAATGGTGGCCTTAATTGTAATGATTGCAATTGTTCTTTTAACAGTGCATTATCCAATTATAATTTTGCAATTTTTTGTTCACCCTTATTATAAGCAATCACCAAGTCATTGTACTCCTTATTCTTTGCATCACATTTCTCTTTTAAGGACTCAATAATGGCCTTGGTGAATTGTGCCACATTCACTTCCATGGTAGCTACCTCAATAGCTGGAGTAATAGATACTCTATTTATTATCAATCCACCTCTAAGGTCTTCCACTAGTTCTACAACTTTAGGCTTACTTGTGTTTGGATCTAGTGCCCAGATTGCCAATGTTTGCCAATTAGGACTAAAATTTGACCCCTGTAATCCACACTTTTCCTCTTCATCTATTGCAAAAATCTTCAATCCCTTTCTTCTTATTGTATCAAATGCTATGGTAGATGCCATATCCCATTCTAGTAAGAGAAACACTCCACTTTCCCTTACAAGTTTTTTGCCCTCTATAGGTATTATCTCCTTGTACTTTGTCTTCATTTTTTCTAAGAATCTTGAAGCAATAACCTCTCTAGGAAATTTTGGAGAGTTAACCATTCCTAGTTGCACCTTTTCATCATACTCATCTCTCCTTACTCTCCAAAAAAATTCTTCAAAATCTTTTGACTTTACAAATGAACCACCATTCATCAATTCATTGAAAGCCTTCTCCTTGACATCATTATTTTTATAAATACCAGTGAGAACAACCTTACTCAATTTGAGTTGTTGGATTAGAAAATTTTCCTCTTGGGGGTGATGGCATGTTCTACATGACTTCATCCTCAATAACAATAATCTCATCATCTGATTCAAGGGAGTAATCAACTAAACCCATTGATTCAAGCCCACTTGTAGATTCAACCCTTCTCCTTTTTGGTGAAGATTCTCTTGGAGGTGAGTCCAAATCAATGACCTTGTAACTAGGGGATGGGGGTGACATTTGTGGTGGAGATGGTGGAAAATTCTATATAGGGGAAGGTGCCATTGAATCCTCTAAAAGAGTAGGATTAGTAACGGTCTCTTCTTTTCTCACAACTTCCTTTTGTCTCCTTCTTGAGAAGACATGCAACTTCTTAGGTGGATATTCGGTTGGTATTTCCTCAAGAACATGGTATTTTCCCTTATCTTTCTCTTGAGTCATGGGGGTATTCCCTTTGTCTTGAATCATAACTTTTTCCTATAGCTTCTCCATAACCTTGTCAAAATTCTGCAATATAGTCTCCATTCTTAAAATATCATCATCAATGTCCCCATAAACCCTTTTGAAATTAGGATCCTTGTCTATCTTTGACTTCTCCAATTTGGTAAATTCCAACCACCTCACCTTTCTATCCTCAGCCTTTACCAATTAAAACTCATTTCTAATTACATTCTCAAGAGAAAGTTATGCCAAAACTTCTATTTCCTAATATTATCCTTCAACCATACCATAAAACCCTCTGGATCATGATTCATAGGTCTGCAGGTCTTCATCCCTAGAGGTGTAATCATCTCAAGGATTTTCCTCCATCCTTCCTTTATCATCACAAACTCAACAAACACTATGTGTGTGGGGAAAAGATTCCCCTTCTTCATTCCAACTAGATGTGAGTCCTCAACTTTCCCAAGTTGCCAAATGACTTCTAAAAACCCAATTCTCAATGGCACATCCCTTGGGAACATACGTGGGTTGAGATTAGTTCCATACACCCTAATGATACTGAAATCTAGATATGGGATGATATCACCCCAGTTGTGATAAAATTTGAGGTCAAGCATCCTCTCCTTGGGCCTCAAAAAGTCATGTAACTCCTTTGGAATCCTATGCAGATTCCTTATCGGGTATCCTCTCAATCTTGAACCAAAAACATTCATGAAGGTAACAAAACTAGAACCTACATCATGTTTATCCAATATATTAGTCCATGTTTGGACTAGGAGGCTCACATTTCCTTCACCCTTCATGTTTAATTTCATATCCTACCCAAAGTAATTAGTTCCCTTATATAAGAAAATATGTATTAACAAGGAGTACCACTAGAACCTGACTCCTTTCTCACCATTCTTTAAGGCTATCAGTGCCTTATGAATTTCATTAGATAAATATCTTCCAAAATCGTATAACTTGTTCAACATTACATGCTAGATATTGGCAGCCATGTACATAAGTCCCATAGGAATCCTTTTGAGGGAGTCATATTGTAGGATCTGGCATAATGAGTAGTAAGTCCTTTCAAAGTAATAATCATTATAATAACCTTGAAAGTATGCTTATTGGTCTCATACTCCTTTTTCAAAGCTTCAATGTTGATCTATTCTTCAGCATCATGTTTGAGGTTGAAAACCTTAATGAATCCTTGATAGGTGAGGTCAATCATCTTGACACTAGTGTGTGACCTCACAACCCGGATGTTGGGGTCATAGTTGGTAGCTATAGCCTTCAGTAGGTCAACATCAAGATAGACATTTGGCATAACCAACTTCCCCATGTCAATTTTCCAACTATTGCATATGAGGGTATTATAAAACTTCTTCCCAAACTGGTACTTGAACAAATCCCACCTAGTGATTGGTATCTCAACATCCTTGATGTTACACATTTTGTCCACAATGCCCTCCAGAGCCTTGAAATAATGTTTGACCCTAACGTTTATCCATAGTTGTACCTAAATATTTCAATTGGTCCAATATATCATTGTGTAGACCTCCCTTAGGGGTGGAACCAGAAGCTTGGACCTTAGGGGGTACCATTCTCAATATTTTCTTCAATTTAGGGTTTCCATTGAGGTAATTTAGGTATCCTAAAAGGAACACATAAACTTTGGGAAAAATCAAAGTAGTTTGATGACAATGCAATGAATGTCAAATCTTAAAAGAAACCTAAATTGCAATATTCAACTTAGAAATGGAGAATGCATAGAAATTCGATTGAAATTTGGTATACAAGATGAAAATTTAACTTACTGGTACTTGAAAAGTTGGAACCCTAATTTTGGACTTGAAAAAGCTCGAGCTGTGTAGGAACAATCCTCAATTCTCCTTATAATTCTTTGGTTACTTGAAAAATTTCTTTCAATCCTACTTTTATGGTGAAAATGTCACTCAATTCGAAAGAAAAATATCAAGTCCGCCATTATTGCTCACTTGCATGAACCAAAACGGCTCCATCAGCTCATTTTCATAATTTAAAACACAACCGTCGATCTCGTGATGATTTGGATCATCGAGCAGCTCAGATCAAGTTAAACAAGTTTGAAATCCTGACTCAACTTGTCTTTGCATCGGACCAATGAGATCATTCCATGTGAGACACTTTGTTTCATCACCTTGGGCTCCACCATCAACGGGTGAGCACCTTGGCCAAATCCAAACTTAGTGTGCATAATTTTGGCTTGTACCTGATCTTGGCCAAATCAGGACTTCTTTATCTTTGTTTTGGACTTTGTTGGTCTTGCATTTGTGGGTGAAGAGTTGGTCATTAGGACTAATATCTTCAATAGTTCATCATTTAGCATTAAATGTTGTTTTATCAAATTTAGGACAGCATAGTTTAAATTCTATCAAAGTGTTAATGTCACTTCCTCCATGTTTGGAGTTGCTAAAGGTTAATTAAGGGTTGTTAGCTCGGACTAAAGGAGTAGAGATCCTAATCCTAAAGTATAGGAAGATGGGAAGAGTTGCAAGAATAATGCAAATTGCATGGCAACATTGTTAGGTTGCATGCAATTCCATTACCTTGAAATCCCTTGAAATCAGGAAAGAACCTCAAGCCACTGCCCTTAAACTATGCAAATGAGATCAAAAGTGGTTGTAAGAGACTCGTAGTAAGATAGAAAGATGGTTGTAATCAGTTAGTGTGAGTAAGAAATGAGAAACAGTTGGCAGATGTGGATATTCTCTGTTTTTGAAAACCCCGTGTGTTTTCTGACATTGTGATGTTTTAAGCTTTATGCACCGTTCTAGCATTAGATCAGAGTTCTCTGAGCATGTTCTAACATCTTTTATCTTGTAGATAGTTCCTTGTTTTAGAACACGTGCATGGTAGGTGAATTTGGTATTGTTTGGGATAGTTGAAATCTGTGTTTCCTGAGTTTCACATAGTTCTTGAGAACAGTCGGTAACAACCACTGTATATACAGTTTTCTCACTGCTTACTTTGCATTTGTTGAATGGTATTGAGTGTAAAAATCACTGTAAATAAGAGACCTTGAGTTACTTTAGTGCTTTGTAGCTTTTATTTAAGTTTGTAGACACTTTTCTGGTTTTGATCAGCATTTAGGTTGAACTCTTATGGCTCCCCCATAAGCTCTGTCTATGGGAATTTCCTGTGATCAGTGGAATATGGAAAGGGAGCCACGTTCTTGTAAATATTTAGCATTAGGTGATGTAAAGAGCCAATCAAGAAGTGACAGCACCAAACCCTAGGCGAGATACAGTCACCCGGTTAGGAGTTTGGGTAAAAGAAACAAGGAACCTATGGGTGGCAGCTGGCTCTGGCTCATGATGGATTTCGAAGGCTTGTCATGGTTTTGTTCTGTTGAAAAGATTGGGGGCTGGAACAACTGACAGTAGGAAGAAGGAAGTTTCCAAACTCTAGCTAATAGGTCTAGCCCATCCCGAACTAGAAATGGCAATGCCTACAAAGAAGCTTTAACCCCATGTAGATTTAAAAACCTTAAAAGGGTGTCAGAAAATACAATTAGGTTGTCAGGTCCTTTGGGAAGTAAGGGCAGGAAAAGAGAAAAAGGGACTGGTAAGGGCTAATGAGTATTAGGCCTCTTCTAGGTAAGATTTTGGAATCGGGTGAAGTGGAAGCTGAAGAACCACCAAAATGCCTACCAATGGATCTGAAATGGATGGAGACAGTACCTTCAACTACCCTGCAATCAATTCTCACCAGATGAAGATGTTGGCACTTAGATCTTTCTAAGTCTTTGAAAGAGCATTCAAATTTCAAGAAGGTGTTGAGCTACCCAAGGTAAAGCACAGAGTAAGAACTCTTTGAGAAGAGTTGGAGCAGAGTGTGGACAATCACCAAGCTCAAGAGGAAGCCATTGGAGACAGGTTTCAGGCAGAAGACAAGTGGTACCATGATAGTGTGCAAGTAACCTTGGGTATTTGTATACACCATATTGGTATCAGAGCAAGAGTTGGATTCCAGGCTTGTGATTAATAAGCCAATCCACTGAGTCAGTAGGAGAGAATACACCAGAGGAAGGAACCATGGTGACAAATGCAGAGCTAGCAAAGAAGGTAGAAGAGCAAGAGGAAGACAACTAGTTGCTCAGAGAAAGGATATCTCAAATGGAGAGACTCCTGGATGAAGTCCGCAGTTGTGACACTGGAAGAAATACAAAAGGAAGAGCAGAAGCTGCTGAAAAGAGGTGGAATTGGAGGAGGAAGCTCCAAAGCCAAATCCTGTTCTTGCAGAGGAACCATTCTTGAAGGCATTACAGGCCTTGAGTGGGAAAGCATTGGATGGTGTGCCACTTTTCAGTGGACAAATGGATCCAGATTCAGTAGTAGATTGGATTGAGAGCATTGAGAATCACTTTGAGTGTGATGGCATTACAGAGGCTCAAAAGGTAAAGGTAGCCAAGTCTAGGTTGAGAGGAGCAGCTCTCACATGGTAGAAGTTTGTGCAATCAGAAAGAGAGAAGGAAGGCAAAGGTCCCATAGTTTCATGGAAAGGAATGGTGACCAAGATAAGGCAAACTTATCTCCCAGATGATTATGAAGTCCAGTTGCATAGGAGAAGACACAATCTGAGGCAAAAGGACATGGATGTCCAAACATATACAAAGGAATTTCAAAAATTGTGCCTTAGATCAAAGGTGGTTGAAGATGAAAGCATTAGGTTGGCAAGGTATCTTAATGGACTCAAATGGTCTATTCAAGAAGATATGAGTTTGGTGAACTTCAAAACAGTCCGCCAATGCTATCAAATGGCTTTGAAAATAGAAGAGAAAGGCAAAAAGAAGCAGGAACAAAACCCCAAAGGTAGAGGTAAAGGCAAAGACAGCAGAGGACAAAGAGGAAGCTATAGTGGAAGAAGCTTAGAATCAAGGGCTCAAGGAGAAGTCAGATTTTCTGATCAGCAAGAAGGAAGCTCCAGTAGAGGTGGTAGAGGAAGAGGTTTCATCCCCAGAGGAAGAAGTGGTGGACAAGGAAGAGGTAGTTATTTCACCAACATGAAATGCTATCATTGCAACCAATTGGGACACCCAGCCTATAGATGTCCTGAGAAAGGAAGCACATCTCATGGAGGAGATAAGAGAACCCATCTGATTCAAGATGAAGCAGCTGCAGCAAATAAACAATCAAAAGTACCCTTGAACTCAGAAGAAGGGGAGAATCTCATGATGAGAAGGACCTTAATCAAGGAACCGGTCAAAGAAGAGCCAAGCCAAAGAAGATCTTTGTTTAGGATAAAGTGCAAGATGATGGGGAAAGTGTGCAAGGTGATTATAGACTCAGGTTCTACTGACAATATTGTGTCAGAGGAGGCAGTCAGCAAACTGAAATTAGCAAGAATACCCCACAAGAATCCTTACAAGGTTACATGGCTCAACAAGGGTCAGCATGTCTTGGTGAATGAACAAGCATGGGTGGAGTTTTCAATTGGAAAGTACAAAGACAAAGTTTTGTGTGATGTGTTACCTATGGATGCATGCCACTTGCTCCTAGGTAGGCCATGGCAATTTGACCGCCAAGCTATGCATGATGGAGCCAAGAATTCTTACACCTTCAAGAAGGACAATGTCACATACAAGATTCAATCTTTGTTGGAAGATACTGAGGTGCAGACAGCAGGTTCTAAGTTGCTGATAACTGGTGAAAAAGAGTTCTTAAAGACCTTGGAAGAAGGAGAAGGAGTTGGCTATGCAATAATGATCAAGCCAAGAGAGGCAAGCAAAGAGAAGGCAGCTGAAAAGGAAGAACTACCGAAGGAGATTCAAGACTTGTTGCAGACCTATGAGAACATAGTAAGTAGTGGTCAACCAGCAACTTTACCTCCTAAAAGAGCCATAAGCCATAGGATAGACTTGATACCAGGAGCCACCCTTCCAAACAAAGCAGCCTACAAGATGACACCTCAACAGAATGAGGAGATAGCTAGGCAGATTCAAGAATTGCTTGATCAAGGTCTCATTAGGAAAAGCATTAGTCCTTGTGCAGTACCCACCGTCTTAGCACCCAAGAAAGGAGGAGAATGGAGGCTTTGTACTGATTCCAGGGCAATCAATAAGATAACCATCAGGTATAGGTTTCCCATTCCTAGGATTGAAGACCTCATGGATTGTCTAGGTGAAGCTAGGTACTATACCAAGATAGATTTAAAGAGTGGATACCACCAAATTAGAATACATGAGGGTGATGAGTGGAAAATAGCCTTCAAAACCAATGAGGGTCTCTATGAGTGGCTAGTAATGCCATTTGGTTTGTCTAATGCCCCCTCCACATTCATGAGACTCATGAATGAAATTCTCCAGGACTATATTGGCAAGTTTGTAGTAGTGTATGTTGATGATATACTAATCTATAGTAGAACTAGAGAAGAGCACCTCCAACACATTGAGCTGATTTTCAAGAAGCTACAGGAGGAGAAGTTGGTGATCAATTTGGAAAAGTGTGAGTTCATCAAAATAGAGCTGGTGTATCTTGGTTTTGTGTTATCACATGGCAACTTGAAGATGGATAGCAGCAAGGTAGAAGCCATTCTTAATTGGCCTACTCACAAGACAGCAACAGAGGTAAGAAGCTTCCATGGTCTTGCTCAGTATTATAGGAAATTCATCAAACAGTTTAGTGCAATTTGTGCTCCTATGTTGGATATCATTAAAGGAGGAATGAAAACTAAGTTTGTGTGGAATGAGCAAGCTAACAAGAGTTTTGAGTTGCTGAAGGAAAGGATAGCTACTCAACCTGTTTTGGTGTTGCCAAGTTTTGAGAAGTTATTCACCATTGAATGTGATGCAAGCAATGTAGCAATTGGAGTTGTTCTCAGTCAAGAGGGCAGACCGGTGGCTTTTCATTCAGAGAAGCTAAGTGAAGCCAAGAAGAAGTACTCTTCTTATGATCTTGAAATGTATGCATTGGTCCAAGCACTAAGGAAGTGGAGGCACTACTTGCTTCCCAAGGAATTCATTGTGTACTCAGACAATCAAGCACTCAATTTTCTGAATTCACAAGAAAAGTTGAGTCACAGGCACATGAAATGGGTGGAGTACTTGCAAGCTTACACCTTCAACATCAAGCACAAGAAAGGAGCTCTCAATAAGGTTGCTGATGCATTGAGCAGGAGAGTTCTTACCATCCAAGAAATCCAATTGAAGAGCATGGGAATAGATCACTTTGGGCGATCTATATGCGTATGATGAAGACTTCAAAAATTGCAAGGCATGTTCCGGAGCAAGAACCATTTCCATAGCAAATATGCCGGAGTATGTCTTGCAAAGCAAGATTTTGTTTTAAAGGGAATCAACTCAGGTTCCTAGAGGGTCTATTAGGGAGAATTTAATTCAAGAGAAGCACAATGGTGCATTGAGTGGTCATTTTGGGATCACTAAGACTCAAGAGCTTGTCCAAAGGTTTTATTTTTGGCCTAAAATGAATCTAGATATCAGAAAATATGTAGAGAGTTGTGTAGTGTGTCAAAAAGCAAAAGGCACTTCTTCAAATGCAGGCTTATACCAGCCACTGCCAATCCCTTCTAGGCCATGGGAATGCTTGAGCATGGACTTTGTAGTTGGTTTACCCAAGACAAGGCAAGGAATGGACAGTGTTTATATTGTGGTTGATAGATTCAGCAAAATGGCTCACTTTATACCCTGCAAAACAACCAATGATGCCAGTCAAATAGCTTCACTTTTCTTCAAAGAAATAGTTAGGATTCATGGTTTGCCAATCAACATTGTATCAGACAGGGATACCAAGTTCATGAGTCATTTTTGGAAGACTCTTTGGCAGAGAATGGGCACCAATTTGTCCTTTGGATCTGCATACCATCTCCAAACTGATGGTCAGACTGAAGTTGTGAATAGGACACTTGGAAACCTTCTTAGATGCTTGACCAAGGAGTATGGTCAACAATGGGATTAGATTATTGGGCAGGCTGAGTATGCATACAATGATACAGTAAACAGGTCAACAGGGAAGAGTCCCTTTGAAATTGTGTATGGTTTACACCCTAGAGGAGTTTATGAGCTGAGAGAGCTGAAGGATGGAGTCAAAGGAAGTGGTTATGCAGATGATTTTGCTTGTGCAATGCAGGAGATTCATGAGACAGTCAGAAAGACCTTGGCAGAAAATACCATGAAGCATAAGGCTAAGGTGGATGAGCATAGAAGAGAAGTCCAATTTAATGTTGGTGACTTAGTCATGGTACATTTGAACAAGGCCAGGTGCAGAAGGGAGTCCCTCACAAGCTGCAAATGAAGAGGATAGGTCCTTGTCCTATCTTGGAGAAGTATGGCAACAATGCTTTCAAAGTGCAATTGCCTGATGACAGTGGACTATCCCCTGTTTTTAATGTTGCAGATCTGATGCATTACAAAGGACCACCCCAGGATTTGGATCAGACACTCCATGAAGTCAATCAAGATGTTGAAGAACTCAAACTGCCCCCTGTCACAGTCAAACAAGCTGATCAAATCTTAGACACAAGGGTCTACCAAAAGACTAGGAACAAGGAATATAAAGAACATCTGATAAAAAGGCATGGACAACCTGATACAGATGTAGTATGGATCAGGGAGGAAGAATTCAAGAAGTTAGGTATTGATCCTAACTTACTCAATCCAAGGATGGATTGAATTTTTTGTTTTGGGGAGGATGGTGCAGGAGCACCTAGGCCAAA
>VDFB02193867.1:207387681-207478725 GCA_007258455.2 Sequoia sempervirens | reverse complement strand
AAGTGTTGCTTAATAGATGAAAAACCTTAAAGATCTAGAAAATATTATAGTATTTATTAGTCTAAAGCATGAGAATATCACTCAAAACATACATTCTGATATAAAGTAAATATTTAATTTGATTTTGAATTTAGATACTGTGAAAAGACTAGGAAGATTGTAACATAGACACAACTTATGGTGATCAGTGCCTTATTCCAGGGTGTGGAGTCTTAAACCATGCAGTTGAAAACTTATAACAATGTTTTATCTATCATAACAGAGCTATTAAATGATGTATTATACCATTCAACTCAGAAATCTAAACCAATAATGCTTAATTATCCTTGCATACATTCACATAAACCTTTATTCATGTTAAAGAAAATTTAATTCATTCTTTGAACAAGTGCATTAACAATGAAAAAACATTCAGAGGAAAGACAACGAAGATGAATTGAATGATCTTTGATTCATTTCATTCATAATTTATGTGAAGTATACAATGGAGAACATTGGATTTGGAAATATGCCATTTGCATTCCAAAAATGATAGTACTATTATACAACATTAACAATTAAAAGACTCAAAACTTCAAAACCTATAAAAAACTTAGAAAAAGAAGTATATATGCTCTATATTATAATAGCTCTTCAAAAATCAATCAACAACAACCTTTTCAATGGCTGTGAATTCCCTTTTATAAAATAAGGAAGAAAACAAGCCTCAAGCTATTTGACATTTATCATATTTTCATTTGACATACAATTAAATTTCAAAATTACAAGAGTAGTTGCAAGTTTGTGGAGAGAACATTCTGAGTGCAAGGAAATTACAAAATTTGTTACATCCATGATGCTTTCCCCAAAATATTTGAAATGGTTATTTGATGAATTTGTCACTTCAATTCTTCATTCTTCTCGTCGTGGACCCAGGAAAGCTGAGATGGTAGGAAAATACAAAATCTTGGTGTAAAAGATGATAAAATAACCATGTTCATACCATGGAAACCCCTGGAGACTATTGAATGTACAAAATAGACAAAACAAGTTGCAATATCATAATTGGAGAAGACTAAAAATCAATAATGTTGTTATACTTCCGATCCCAAGCCATATAATCCTCCTTTGATTACCAATTAAAGGCCATGAATTCATCTAACTTAGTTCTATAAGGACCATACTTGGTCATTATCTGATTCACATCCTTATCAAGATCCTCAAGGAATGCACTTGTGACAGATAACTTATTCATACTATCTTTCAACATTGACATATTTACATCTCCCTCTTCACAAATAAAGGTGGCCTCTACTACAATAAAAACATCCATATGATCCCTCCATTTCTCATAAGTCTTGACAAATCCATCACTATTAATAATGTTTGGCACGAGGCCAAGATCACTCTCATCAAATTTCTTGGGCAATTTCCTGATCCTTTTCTCCAATGGATCCACTAATCCTTGGTATGTAGTAATTTCCTTCACTACCTTGTAGGTTGGAGCAATTAGAAGGGGCTTATTCTGATCATGTGTGGATCCTATAACCATATTATTTAATACATCTAATCTAGGGATCCATGTTTGCATTAATGGGATACCAATTGATATATCCTTTTCAAACATATTTATTGAATGGAGCATCAAAGAATAATTAGAGTGAACACTTCTCACTCTTTTTATTACCTTCGATAAACAATGCTCCAAAACATTAGAAACAATAAAAAGATTGTTTTTATTGTACAATGAAAATAATTCTTCATATACCTTCATCTGCTCAATTAATTATTTTTTACTCATTTCAAGATTATATACCACCATTTCCATAGAAGTTGGAGGAGGATGATGGACATGATAAGGTGGTGATTGCACTAGAGAGAGTTGAGAAGATGGAACACTAGCCTACTCTTGTGGCACTGGTTTCCCTAACATCAATGGTGGCCTTAATTGTAATGATTGCAATTGTTCTTTTAACAGTGCATTATCCAATTATAATTTTGCAATTTTTTGTTCACCCTTATTATAAGCAATCACCAAGTCATTGTACTCCTTATTCTTTGCATCACATTTCTCTTTTAAGGACTCAATAATGGCCTTGGTGAATTGTGCCACATTCACTTCCATGGTAGCTACCTCAATAGCTGGAGTAATAGATACTCTATTTATTATCAATCCACCTCTAAGGTCTTCCACTAGTTCTACAACTTTAGGCTTACTTGTGTTTGGATCTAGTGCCCAGATTGCCAATGTTTGCCAATTAGGACTAAAATTTGACCCCTGTAATCCACACTTTTCCTCTTCATCTATTGCAAAAATCTTCAATCCCTTTCTTCTTATTGTATCAAATGCTATGGTAGATGCCATATCCCATTCTAGTAAGAGAAACACTCCACTTTCCCTTACAAGTTTTTTGCCCTCTATAGGTATTATCTCCTTGTACTTTGTCTTCATTTTTTCTAAGAATCTTGAAGCAATAACCTCTCTAGGAAATTTTGGAGAGTTAACCATTCCTAGTTGCACCTTTTCATCATACTCATCTCTCCTTACTCTCCAAAAAAATTCTTCAAAATCTTTTGACTTTACAAATGAACCACCATTCATCAATTCATTGAAAGCCTTCTCCTTGACATCATTATTTTTATAAATACCAGTGAGAACAACCTTACTCAATTTGAGTTGTTGGATTAGAAAATTTTCCTCTTGGGGGTGATGGCATGTTCTACATGACTTCATCCTCAATAACAATAATCTCATCATCTGATTCAAGGGAGTAATCAACTAAACCCATTGATTCAAGCCCACTTGTAGATTCAACCCTTCTCCTTTTTGGTGAAGATTCTCTTGGAGGTGAGTCCAAATCAATGACCTTGTAACTAGGGGATGGGGGTGACATTTGTGGTGGAGATGGTGGAAAATTCTATATAGGGGAAGGTGCCATTGAATCCTCTAAAAGAGTAGGATTAGTAACGGTCTCTTCTTTTCTCACAACTTCCTTTTGTCTCCTTCTTGAGAAGACATGCAACTTCTTAGGTGGATATTCGGTTGGTATTTCCTCAAGAACATGGTATTTTCCCTTATCTTTCTCTTGAGTCATGGGGGTATTCCCTTTGTCTTGAATCATAACTTTTTCCTATAGCTTCTCCATAACCTTGTCAAAATTCTGCAATATAGTCTCCATTCTTAAAATATCATCATCAATGTCCCCATAAACCCTTTTGAAATTAGGATCCTTGTCTATCTTTGACTTCTCCAATTTGGTAAATTCCAACCACCTCACCTTTCTATCCTCAGCCTTTACCAATTAAAACTCATTTCTAATTACATTCTCAAGAGAAAGTTATGCCAAAACTTCTATTTCCTAATATTATCCTTCAACCATACCATAAAACCCTCTGGATCATGATTCATAGGTCTGCAGGTCTTCATCCCTAGAGGTGTAATCATCTCAAGGATTTTCCTCCATCCTTCCTTTATCATCACAAACTCAACAAACACTATGTGTGTGGGGAAAAGATTCCCCTTCTTCATTCCAACTAGATGTGAGTCCTCAACTTTCCCAAGTTGCCAAATGACTTCTAAAAACCCAATTCTCAATGGCACATCCCTTGGGAACATACGTGGGTTGAGATTAGTTCCATACACCCTAATGATACTGAAATCTAGATATGGGATGATATCACCCCAGTTGTGATAAAATTTGAGGTCAAGCATCCTCTCCTTGGGCCTCAAAAAGTCATGTAACTCCTTTGGAATCCTATGCAGATTCCTTATCGGGTATCCTCTCAATCTTGAACCAAAAACATTCATGAAGGTAACAAAACTAGAACCTACATCATGTTTATCCAATATATTAGTCCATGTTTGGACTAGGAGGCTCACATTTCCTTCACCCTTCATGTTTAATTTCATATCCTACCCAAAGTAATTAGTTCCCTTATATAAGAAAATATGTATTAACAAGGAGTACCACTAGAACCTGACTCCTTTCTCACCATTCTTTAAGGCTATCAGTGCCTTATGAATTTCATTAGATAAATATCTTCCAAAATCGTATAACTTGTTCAACATTACATGCTAGATATTGGCAGCCATGTACATAAGTCCCATAGGAATCCTTTTGAGGGAGTCATATTGTAGGATCTGGCATAATGAGTAGTAAGTCCTTTCAAAGTAATAATCATTATAATAACCTTGAAAGTATGCTTATTGGTCTCATACTCCTTTTTCAAAGCTTCAATGTTGATCTATTCTTCAGCATCATGTTTGAGGTTGAAAACCTTAATGAATCCTTGATAGGTGAGGTCAATCATCTTGACACTAGTGTGTGACCTCACAACCCGGATGTTGGGGTCATAGTTGGTAGCTATAGCCTTCAGTAGGTCAACATCAAGATAGACATTTGGCATAACCAACTTCCCCATGTCAATTTTCCAACTATTGCATATGAGGGTATTATAAAACTTCTTCCCAAACTGGTACTTGAACAAATCCCACCTAGTGATTGGTATCTCAACATCCTTGATGTTACACATTTTGTCCACAATGCCCTCCAGAGCCTTGAAATAATGTTTGACCCTAACGTTTATCCATAGTTGTACCTAAATATTTCAATTGGTCCAATATATCATTGTGTAGACCTCCCTTAGGGGTGGAACCAGAAGCTTGGACCTTAGGGGGTACCATTCTCAATATTTTCTTCAATTTAGGGTTTCCATTGAGGTAATTTAGGTATCCTAAAAGGAACACATAAACTTTGGGAAAAATCAAAGTAGTTTGATGACAATGCAATGAATGTCAAATCTTAAAAGAAACCTAAATTGCAATATTCAACTTAGAAATGGAGAATGCATAGAAATTCGATTGAAATTTGGTATACAAGATGAAAATTTAACTTACTGGTACTTGAAAAGTTGGAACCCTAATTTTGGACTTGAAAAAGCTCGAGCTGTGTAGGAACAATCCTCAATTCTCCTTATAATTCTTTGGTTACTTGAAAAATTTCTTTCAATCCTACTTTTATGGTGAAAATGTCACTCAATTCGAAAGAAAAATATCAAGTCCGCCATTATTGCTCACTTGCATGAACCAAAACGGCTCCATCAGCTCATTTTCATAATTTAAAACACAACCGTCGATCTCGTGATGATTTGGATCATCGAAATGTATCAAGTTAAACAAGTTTGAAATCGACTCAACTTGTTCTAGCATCGGACCAATGAGATCATTCCATGTGAGACACTTTGTTTCATCACCCACTCATCAACCGGGTGAGCACCTTGGCCAAATCCAAACTTAGTGTGCATAATTTTGGCTTGTACCTGATCTTGGCCAAATCAGGACTTCTTTATCTTTGTTTTGGACTTTGTTGGTCTTGCATTTGTGGGTGAAGATTTGGTCATTAGGACTAATATCTTCAATAGTTCATCATTTAGCATTAAATGTTGTTTTATCAAATTTAGGACAGCATAGTTTAAATTCTATCAAAGTGTTAATGTCACTTCCTCCATGTTTGGAGTTGCTAAAGGTTAATTAAGGGTTGTTAGCTCAGACTAAAGGAGTAGAGATCCTAATCCTAAAGTATAGGAAGATGGGAAGAGTTGCAAGAATAATGCAAATTGCATGGCAACATTGATAGGTTGCATGCAATTCCATTACCTTGAAATCCCTTGAAATCAGGAAAGAACCTCAAGCCACTACCCTTAAACTATGTAAATGAGATCAAAAGTGGTTGTAAGAGACTTGTAGGAAGATAGAAAAATTGTTGTAATCAGTTAGTGTGAGTAAGAAATGAGAAACAGTTGGCAGATGTAGATATTCTCTATTTTTGAAAACCCTGTGTGTTTTCTGACATTGTGATGTTTTAAGCTTTATGCACTGTTCTAGCATTAGATTAGAGTTCTCTGAGCATGTTATAACATCTTTTATCTTGTAGATAGTTCCTTTTTTTATAACATGTGCATGGTAGGTGAATTTGGTATTGTTTGGAATAGTTGAAATCTGTGTTTCCTGAGTTTCACATAGTTCTTGAGAACAGTCGGTAACAACCACTATATATACAATTTTCTCACTGCTTGCTTTGCATTTTTTGAATGGTATTGAGTGTAAAAATCACTGTAAACAAGAGACCTTGAGTTACTTTAGTGCTTTGTAGCTTTTATTTAAGTTTGTAGACACTTTTCTGGTTTTGATCAACATTTAGGCTGAACTCTTATGGCTCCCCCATAAGCTCTGTCTACGGGAATTTCCTGTGATCAGTGGAATATGGAAAGGGAGCCACGTTCTTGTAAATATTTAGCATTAGGTGATGTAAAGAGCCAATCAAGAAGTGACAGCACCAAACCCTAGGCGAGATACAGTCACTCGGTTAGGAGTTTGGGTTAAAAAAAATAAGAACTCGGCAGGGTAGAAGGTACAGTACCGTACCAGTACAGATTTCTGAAAGTCTTAGTCATATTTTGACTTGTTGAAAAGATTTGGGGTTTGAACAATCTGATAGTGTAAGGAAATAGTCAGAGTTTCTTAAAACCCTAGCTAATAGGCTTTTAAGCCCTAATCCTCCATGAACCTAGGAATGGCATGTACGGTACTGTTAGAAGCTTGAACCCCATGGAAGATTTAAAAACCTTAAAAGGGTGTCAGAAAATACAATTAGGTTGTCAGGTCCTTTGGGAAGTAAGGGCAGGAAAAGAGAAAAAGGGACTGGTAAGGGCTAATGAGTATTAGGCCTCTTCTAGGTAAGATTTTGGAATCGGGTGAAGTGGAAGCTGAAGAACCACCAAAATGCCTACCAATGGATCTGAAATGGATGGAGACAGTACCTTCAACTACCCTGCAATCAATTCTCACCAGATGAAGATGTTGGCACTTAGATCTTTCTAAGTCTTTGAAAGAGCATTCAAATTTCAAGAAGGTGTTGAGCTACCCAAGGTAAAGCACAGAGTAAGAACTCTTTGAGAAGAGTTGGAGCAGAGTGTGGACAATCACCAAGCTCAAGAGGGAAAGTCAGCCGGAGACAAGCCGTGTAGGGAGAGGCTGGAAAATCTTCCATAAGATAGTGTAAGCAACCTTGGCATTTATTACCAACTATATTAAGTTATCGAAAGTAAGAGTTGACTCCCGTGCTTGGTGGGATTAATAAGCCAATCCAATCGAGTCAAGAGGGAGAGAATACACCGCAGGAAGGGAACCATGGTGACAAATGCAGAGCTAGCAAAGAAAGTAGAAGAGCAAGAGGAAGATAACCGGTTACTCAGAGAAAGGATATCTCAGATGGAGAAACTCCTGGATGAAGTCCAAGAAACAACAGACACTATGAAGGACAAGATTAAGAAAAAGGAAGAGCAGGAAGCCAAGGAAAAAGAGGTGGAATTGGAGGAGGAAGCTCCAAAGCCTGATCCTGTTCTTGCAGAGGAACCATTCTTGAAGGCATTGCAGGCCTTGAGTGGTAAAGCATTGGATGGTGTGCCACTTTTCAGTGGACAAATGGATCCAGATTCAGTAGTAGATTGGATTGAGAGCATTGAGAATCACTTTGAGTGTGATGGCATTACAGAGGCTCAAAAGGTAAAGGTAGCCAAGTCTAGGTTGAGAGGAGCAGCTCTCACATGGTGGAAGTTTGTGCAATCAGAAAGAGAGAAGGAAGGCAAAGGTCCCATAGTTTCATGGAAAGGAATGGTGACCAAGATAAGGAAAACTTATCTCCCAGATGATTATGAAGTCCAGTTGCATAGGAGAAGACACAATCTGAGGCAAAAGGACATGGATGTCCAAACATATACAGAGGAATTTCAAAAATTGTGCCTTAGATCAAAGGTGGTTGAAGATGAAAGCATTAGGTTGGCAAGGTATCTTAATGGACTCAAGTGGTCTATTCAAGAAGATATGAGCTTGGTAAACTTCAAAACAGTACGCCAATGCTATCAAATGGCTTTGAAAATAGAAGAGAAAGGCAAAAAGAAGCAGGAACAAAACCCCAAAGGTAGAGGTAAAGGCAAAGACAACAGAGGACAAAGAGGAAGCTATAGTGGAAGAAGCTCAGAATCAAGAGCCCAAGGAGAAGTCAGATTTTCTGATCAGCAAGAAGGAAGCTCCAGTAGAGGTGGTAGAGGAAGAGGTTTCAGCCCTAGAGGAAGAAGTGGTGGACAAGGAAGGGGTAGTTACTTCACCAACATGAAATGCTATCATTGCAACCAGTTGGGACACCCAGCCTATAGATGTCCTGAGAAAGGAAGCACATCTCATGGAGGAGATAAGAGAACCATCTGATTCAAGATGAAGCAGCTGCAGCAAATAAACAATCAGAAGTACCCTTGAACTCAGAGGAAGGTGAGAATCTCATGATGAGAAGGACCTTAATCAAGGAACCGGTCAAAGAAGAACCAAGCCAAAGAAGATCTCTGTTTAGGATAAAGTGCAAGATGATGGGGAAAGTGTGCAAGGTGATTATAGACTCAGGTTCTACTGACAATATTGTGTCAGAGGAGGCAGTCAGCAAACTGAAATTAGCAAGAATACCTCACAAGAACCCTTACAAGGTTACATGGCTCAACAAGGGTCAGCATGTCTTGGTGAATGAACAAGCATGGGTGGAGTTTTCAATTGGCAAGTACAAAGACAAAGTATTGTGTGATGTATTACCTATGGATGCATGCCACTTGCTCCTAGGTAGGCCATGGCAATTTGACCGCCAAGCTGTGCATGATGGAGCCAAGAACTCATACACCTTCAAGAAGGACAATGTCACATACAAGATTCAATCTTTGTTGGAAGATAATGAGGTGCAGACAGCAGGTTCTAAGTTGCTGATAACTGGTGAAAAAGAGTTCTTAAAGACCTTGGAAGAAGGAGAAGGTGTTGGCTATGCAATAATGATCAAGCCAAGAGAGGCAAGCAAAGAGAAGGCAGCTGAAAAGCAAGAACTACCAAAGGAGATTCAAGACTTGTTGCAGACCTATGAGAACATAGTAAGTAGTGGTCAACCAGCAACTTTACCTCCTAAAAGAGCCATAAGTCATAGGATAGACTTGATACCAGGAGCCACCCTTCCAAACAAAGCAGCCTACAAGATGACACCTCAACAGAATGAGGAGATAGCCAGGCAGATTCAAGAATTGCTTGATCAAGGTCTCATTAGGAAAAGCATTAGTCCTTGTGCAGTACCCACCGTCTTAGCACCCAAGAAAGGAGGAGAATGGAGGCTTTGTACTTATTCCAGAGCAATCAACAAGATAACCATCAGGTATAGGTTTCCCATTCCTAGAATTGAAGATCTCATGGATTGTCTAGGTGAAGCTAGGTACTATACCAAGATAGATTTAAAGAGTGGTTACCACCAAATTAGAATACATGAGGGTGATGAGTGGAAAATAGCCTTCAAAACCAATGAGGGTCTTTATGAGTGGCTAGTAATGCCATTTGGTTTGTCTAATGCCCCCTCCACATTCATGAGACTCATGAATGAAATTCTCAAGGACTATATTGGAAAGTTTGTAGTAGTGTATCTTGATGATATTCTAATATATAGCAGAACTAGAGAAGAGCACCTCCAACACATTGAGCTAATTTTCAAGAAGCTACAGGAGGAGAAGCTGAAAATTAATCTAGAAAAGTGTGAGTTCATCAAAATAGAGCTGGTGTACCTTGGTTTTTTGTTGTCACATGGCAACTTGAAGATGGACAGCAGCAAGGTAGAAGCCATTCTTAATTGGCCTACTCCCAAAACAGCAACAGAGGTAAGAAGCTTCCATGGTCTTGCTCAGTATTATAGGAAATTCATCAAATAGTTTAGTGCAATTTGTGCTCCTATGTTGGATACCATTAAAGGAGGAATGAAAACTAAGTTTGTGTGGAATGAGCAAGCTAACAAGAGTTTTGAGTTGCTGAAGGAAAGGATAGCTACTCAACCTATTTTGGTGTTGCCAAGTTTTGAGAAGTTATTCACCATTGAATGTGATGCAAGCAATGTAGCAATTGGAGCTGTTCTCAGCCAAGAGGGCAGACCGGTGGCTTTTCATTCTGAGAAGCTAAGTGAAGCCAAGAAGAAGTACTCTTCTTATGACCTTGAAATGTATGCATTGGTCCAAGCACTAAGGAAGTGGAGGCACTACTTGCTTCCCAAGGAGTTCATTGTGTACTCAGACAATCAAGCACTCAGTTTTCTGAATTCCCAAGAGAAGTTGAGTCACAGGCACATGAAATGGGTGGAGTACTTGCAAGCCTACACCTTCAACATCAAGCACAAGAAGGGAGCTCTCAACAAAGTTGCTGATGCATTGAGCAGGAGAGTTCTTACCATCCAAGAAATCCAATTGAAGAGCATGGGAATAGATCACTTCAAGGATCTATATGCAGATGATGAAGACTTTGCAGAAATTTATAAGGTATGTCTTGAGTATAAGAACCATTTCCATAGCAAATATGCTGAGTATACCTTGCAAAGTGATTTGTTGTTTAAAGGGAATCAGCTTTGTGTTCCTAGAGGTTCTATTAGGGAGAACTTAATTCAAGAGAAGCATAATGGTGCATTGAGTGGTCATTTTGGGATCACCAAAACTCAAGAGCTTGTCCAAAGGTTTTATTTTTGGCCTAAGATGAACTTAGATGTCAGAAAATATGTAGAGAGTTGTGTAGTGTGTCAAAAAGCAAAAGGCACTTCTTCAAATGCAGGCTTATACCAGCCACTGCCAATCCCTTCTAGGCCATGGGAATGCTTAAGCATGGACTTTGTAGTTGGTTTACCCAAGACAAGGCAAGGTATGGATAGTGTGTATGTTGTGGTTGATAGATTCAGCAAAATGGCTCACTTTATACCCTGCAAAACAACCAATGATGCCAGTCAAATAGCCTCACTTTTCTTCAAGGAAATAGTTAGGATTCATGGTTTGCCAATCAGCATTGTATCAGACAGGGATACTAAATTTATGAGCCACTTTTGGAAGACACTTTGGCAGAGAATGGGCACCAATCTGTCCTTTGGATCTGCATACCATCCCCAAACTGATGGTCAGACCGAAGTTGTGAATAGGACACTTGGAAACCTTCTTAGATGCTTGACCAAGGAGTATGGTCAACAATGGGATCAGATTATTGGGCAGGCTGAGTATGCATATAATGACACAGTCAATAGATCCACAGGGAAGAGCCCCTTTGAAATTGTGTATGGTTTACATCCCAGGGGTGTCTATGAGCTGAGAGAGCTGAAGGATGGAGTCAAAGGAAGTGGTTATGTAGATGATTTTGCTTGTGCAATGCAGGAGATTCATGAGACAGTCAGAAAGACCTTGGCAGAAAATACCATGAAGCATAAGGCTAAGGTGGATGAGCATAGAAGAGAAGTCCAGTTTAATGTTGGTGACTTAGTCATGGTACATTTGAACAAGGCCAGGTTGCAGAAGGGAGTCCCTCACAAGCTGCAAATGAAGAGGATAGGTCCCTGTCCTATCTTGGAGAAGTATGGCAACAATGTTTTCAAGGTGCAATTGCCTGATGACAGTGGACTGTCCCCTGTTTTTAATGTTGCAGATCTGATGCATTACAAAGGACCACTCCAGGATTTGGATCAGACACTCCATGAAGTCAATCAAGATGTTGAAGCCCTCAAACTGCCCCCTGTCATAGTCAAACAAGCTGATCAAATCTTAGACACAAGGATCTACCAGAAGACTAGGAACAAGGAATATAAAGAACATCTAATAAAAGGCATGGACAACCTGATATAGATGCAGTATGGATCAGGGAGGCAGAATTCAAGAAGTTAGGTATTGATCCTAACTTACTCAATCCAAGGGTGGATTGAAGTTTTCTGTTTTGGGGAGGATGGTGTAGGAGCACCTTGGCCAAATCCAAACTTAGTGTGCATAATTTTGGCATGTACCTGATCTTGGCCAAATCAGGACTTCTTTATCTTTGTTTTGGAATTTTTTGGTCTTGCATTTGTGGGTGAAGAGTTGTTCATTAGGACTAATATCTTCAATAGTTCATCATTTAGCATTAAATGTTGTTTTATCAAATTTAGGACAGCATAGTTTAAATTCTATCAAAGTGTTAATGTCACTTACTCCATGTTTGGAGTTGCTAAAGGTTAATTAAGGGTTGTTCGCTTGGACTAAAGGAGTAGAGATCCTAATCCTAAAGTATAGGAATATGGGAAGAGTTGCAAGAATAATGCAAATTGCATGGCAACATTGTTAGGTTGCATGCAATTCCATTACCTTGAAATCCCTTGAAATCAGGAAAGAACCTCGAGCCACTGCCCTTAAACTATGCAAATGAGATCAAAAGTGGTGGTAAGAGACTTGTAGTAAAATAGAAAGATTGTTGTAATTAGTTAGTAGGAGGAAGAAATGAGAAACAGTTGGCAGATGTAGATATTCTCTGTTTTTGAAAACCCCGTGTGTTTTCTGACATGGTGATGTTTTAAGCTTTATGCACCGTTCTAGCATTAGATCAGAGTTCTCTGAGCATGTTTTAACATCTTTTATCTTGTAGATAGTTCCTTATTTTAGAACACGTGCATGGTAGGTGAATTTGGTATTGTTTGGGATAGTTGAAATCTGTGTTTCCTGAGTTTCACATAGTTCTTGAGAACAGTCGGTAACAACCACTGTATATACAGTTTTCTCACTACTTACTTTGCATTTTTTGAATGGTATTGAGTGTAAAAATCACTGTAAATAAGAGACCTTGAGTTACTTTAGTGCTTTGTAGCTTTTATTTAAGTTTGTAGACACTTTTCTGGTTTTGATCAGCATTTAGGTTGAACTCTTATGGCTCCCCCATAAGCTCTGTCTACGGGAATTTCCTGTGATCAGTGGAATATGGAAAGGGAGCCACGTTCTTGTAAATATTTAGCATTAGGTGATGTAAAGAGCCAATCAAGAAGTGACAGCACCAAACCCTAGGCGAGATACAGTCACCCGGTTAGGAGTTTGGGTAAAAAAAAAATATAAGAACTTGGCAGGGTAGAAGTACAGTACCGTACCAGTACGGATTTCTGAAAGTCTTAGTCATATTTTGACTTGTTGAAAAGATTTGGGGTTTGAACAATCTGATAGTGTAAGGAAATAGTCGGAGTTTCTTAAAACCCTAGCTAATAGGCTTTTAAGCCCTAATCCTCCATGAACCTAGGAATGGCATGTACGGTACTGTTAGAAGCTTGAACCCCATGGAAGATTTAAAAACCTTAAAAGGGTGTCAGAAAATACAATTAGGTTGTCAGGTCCTTTGGGAAGTAAGGGCAGGAAAAGAGAAAAAGGGACTGGTAAGGGCTAATGAGTATTAGGCCTCTTCTAGGTAAGATTTTGGAATCGGGTGAAGTGGAAGCTGAAGAACCACCAAAATGCCTACCAATGGATCTGAAATGGATGGAGACAGTACCTTCAACTACCCTGCAATCAATTCTCACCAGATGAAGATGTTGGCACTTAGATCTTTCTAAGTCTTTGAAAGAGCATTCAAATTTCAAGAAGGTGTTGAGCTACCCAAGGTAAAGCACAGAGTAAGAACTCTTTGAGAAGAGTTGGAGCAGAGTGTGGACAATCACCAAGCTCAAGAGGAAGCCATTGGAGACAGGTTTCGGTAGGAGACGTGGAAAATCTTCCACAAGACAGTGCAAGCAACCTTGGTATTTGCATACATCATCAACCTTTGGAACCATTAAGAAATGCTACATGTCACCTCCTCGCTATACCGCATGAGTTAGCTAAGATACAAATTGATGGACGCAGGCTAGTGGGGAGAGGCTCAGATCAAATCCGCACTCTCAAACTTGCACACCTTTTAACCCCCAAGCTTATGCCCACACTTATAAGCCTTTCAACATATGTCTTAAATCTTGACAAGATGGATGGTCAATATTAAAACATTTTGGCACCTTTTAACCATGAGAGCCTCAGGTCCCTTTAGTAATTTGACTTTTAACCTTCCAAATTTTCCAAGAAATAATTGATGAAATATTTCATTGTGTTCTACAGTTCCTCCACTGCTCAAGATGCAACCACATGTCAATCGCTTGCTATACCACAAGAACCTTAGATCAGCTTAAAAACCTGATGCAATATGGCAGGGAATAGTCAAGATTAAATCATCATCTTTAATCTCCACGTTTGATCTGAAAAGCTCACCACCATCAGCCTTTAAAAGACTTGTGACCATCGAGACTCACCATGTAGTGCATGCCCACTATCTTACAAGGCATTTTCCTTGAATACTTTAATGAGTGTGGGCTGGTGGGAAACAATCATGAATAAATCTGTGGGGCAAGCCAATTTTTCATTCAATCATTTTTCACTGGATGTGCTTTAAGTTAACAACTTAAAGCGAGGCCATCCTGGGCATTTCAAATTAGGAATTCTAATAAAATATTTTAGACCCTAAGTATAAATTGTAGATAAATACATTAAAACATTTTCTCGCTCAGACTTAGGACTTTAGACAAAAATTAAAAAGTGCATGCGACCAATTTTTGCTAGGAAGAAGGGGCAAATTTACCGATGACATCAATGGCTTAAGTTACAACTTAAACGACTAGGAAAGGGAAAATGTATGTTAGTAAAAAATTATAACAAGGGTTTAGGCTTTTGCATTTTTAGGGTTTTAGGAGAATTTTAGCCCTAAGGCTGAACCCTAACAGATGAATAACAAAATCTTAACGCTCAAGAGACCACTGGATGACCAAAATTTAGGAATGCAGTTACAAAACCACTAATTTTTTTCAAATTCCTATCACTCCTCTCCTGAGTGATACTCCCCCTCTCTTACTCGAGGCTCGATTCTTTCCTACATCCATCTTAGTACATCACCAAGGTAGTTATCCACTCACATGAAATTCATTTGCAGCATAAATCATTTGCATCATCAAATTAATCATATTACAATACATATTCATTCATCACATTTATATACAAAACATAATCATGCATTAAAAATTTGGTAGCTCCCACAATGTGGTGTAACATATCAAAGTCATGATTTTGCACTTAATATCATATTTACCCATAAAAGGTAAAAGTAACTTAGTAACTGAGAAATAGGTGTAACATTCTTCCCCCCTTGTGATCATTGTCCTCGATGATTTAAAGTACCAAAACATATAGATTATGTCAAATAAAGGTTTTACTTCCAATTTTCCCAATCATACAAGAAATTGGTAAATTTCATTAGTAATAAAATAATCTTCCCTCATAGCACGGTCCTCTACAATCTCGTCTATCCTAAACCTTGCACTAAGTGACTCTACTAATGCATTGGAAGAACTTGTGTGTTTTAAGCAAACTTTCTCTCCAAAGAACTATACATAATAATTGCTTTGAATCATATTGACTCATATGTACATTAGAAGTACAAAAGTGATTGTTCCCTACATGACACCTATACCATAGTGACTGAAAAAATCTGAGAATGTCAAACACTAACACTAATATTTACCTTAAGCATAATAGTACTGCCCTTGACTACTGTCCATCTCAAGCATAATACTACCCTTAGACACTTGTCAATCCTAAGCATAATAACTCCTTAATGTAAGCTTTGTATCAACAAAGTTTTCCTTGATCATTTTGATCTATTCTTCCATTAATGAAAACATTTCCAATCTAAGGCTAATCATATTTCCCAACTTATCCTAGCTTATAGGAATTCAACCCTTTTTCCTATAAATGGATCAAATTTCTTGATGATAGAAGTTTTTTATAATAAAAGTACTCTACAAATCCTCCAAGATTTGATTTATCCCTTTTTACCTAACTAGTTGAATCAAAGTAATAAGTTGAGCATACATTCAATTAAATTTTTCAACAAGGTGATCATGGTTTACACAAAACCTTAACATTACTTGTGCATCCCTATCTGAGATAACCTTCTCAAGAACATTAAGCAACTACTTTACACAAATTTGTTGTTTAGGATTGGTATCCTACAAATCAAATTTTCCAATCAGAATTGGTTACCTTGTTGAGTTTGTCCACAATAACATTATGGTAGTTCCATCAACATAGAAAGATCAAAACTATTCTACTGATCTGTCGTTTCCTCTCTAGAATTTCATGAGAATATACAAGTTTTGTCGATGATGACATCATGTCTTCACCCTCTAGCATACTAGACAACTTGCTACATACCTTGCATCATCTTACTCTATTTCCTTCTAGATTATAGTGGTTCCACATAAGTCAAATAATTGTCATTCTAGTGTGTTCTGAATATGACATCAATTTACCGCTTCATATAATTTGGTACATAATTTATTTCTTCAGTTCATATTAGTCCATCCTGACTAAGTGAGACCTCTTCCATGGACTTATGCCACATTTGATTCTTGAAATATAATTATTAGATATTATTGTGGATATATAAGTTCATCTTAGGGCATCCATATCTTGGATTTATTTCACCCTTTAATCATTTCCAAAGTCGTAGTCTAATTTTTAGCTCAATTTATCTCTTCTGATGAGCATTATATTATTTGAGTAACAATTCTTATTAGATTGTGTATCGGTTTAATATTATCCTCCAAAAGATGTTCAAATAATGAATACTTACATAATTACCAAGCATGAATGTTTTTTGACAGCACAAAATCATGAGTACATAAAGCTTCCCTTTCCTATTTCATAGGTGATAATCTTGCCTCAGATGAATAAGCATTTGGCCTAACCTTTTTCCAAAACATTAATGATAATAACTATTTTTTCTTCCAATACAAATACGTATAGATTTGTTTTGTAGATATTCCTCTCACAAAAAGCCTCTAACTTTTCTTGCCCATACCAAATATTTCAATAATAGTTCCAATACCTTAACCTTTTAACTCCAACAACCTTGTTGTGGTTTATTGAGTACAAGACTTTGGTTAAAAGTTCACTCATACTGAAAATACATCATTTAAACTTTGTTGAATCTGTATTCGATCTTTTCTAGATCCATAAATTTTGTTCTTCCCAACTTGGTATTTCCAATACTTATATAAAATTGTATCCTTTTTGAAATTCATGCAATCTTCTATTTCCTCTAATTTTATTGAAATATTTAACATTTTCCTCGTTGGTTTTTGATAGTTGAATGACTATTACTTGCCTTTCTTACCCTCCATGGTATACTTGAATATACATTTTGTTTCCAAAATTGGATTCATCACTGCCCTCTAATCTCTCAGAATCAACAGTTGGATCCACATTAATGAGATCTAATGAATAATCAACAACTTTACTAGCTAAGAGATACTCTAGTATTCCATTCCAATTCTATTTTCCATGTATACTAATAGCCTTTTAACCATAGTGAAAGAATATCTCATACCTGCAAAGCCCCATTTTGTTGATGTGTTAAATGAGCTTGCCTGAGGATCCCCATGGCAAATGTGTCTTCACCTTTGTGAGTTGTTTCTTTTTCTGACCCATTCAGGTCTCTGACCTTTATTCTAAGGCATAAAATTTTACTCTTGATTTTGATTATCATTACAAAATTTTAACTTTATTTTGAATCAAGATTTTCAAAAGGTTATCCTAACTCTTAGATACCTATTCTAGTTGGTTTGGATTCACAAAATGTTGAAATTTCCACTATGACTTAGGTTCTAGTTTATGCTAACAATTTAAGTACTTGTACGAATATAAATAAATCATATTCATAGACTCATAGTATCCTTATTCATAATCTTTGACTCTTCACAACTACAGGTTGCTAAGAGGGTTCATCCCAGTTCTTTCTCACCCTCAGATTCATTTAAACATTTTTTTAGGATTGAGGTACTCATTAGTAATTCCTCCATAACCTTCCTACTAAACCATGTTGCATAAATTATGCAATCCAAGGGTGTCTCTTAATGAGTTTTCGGTTTAGGAGTTTCAATTCCAAGGATGATTCTTTCCTAGTCCCAAACTTAGACAAGTTTTAGGAGAATTGACTTTCTTTGTTCTTCCTTTCCATTTCCATCCTGGCATAAGAACTTTCCAACCATTGTCTACTAATAATGTTTACTTAATACTTATGTAATGAGCTCATAGGTTCTAGTGATGAACTTGGTAGCTCTGATACCATGTGTAACATACCCAATGTTCTACCCACTGATTTTTACTATGTTTGACCCACTAGTGAATAGTTTATGATATCAACATTTAATAATATTTTTTTTCTTTTCTAATCAAGATGCACATTTACAATATTCCCATTTCAAACTTTCCCATTGCATTTACAAAGAAACATTACAAAATCCCAAGTAATGATTCCATATTACATAATACCATGTAATGATAACATTTGTGCATTTACAATTTCTATTATGATAGAGATGCATGGTTACATACATAGCTTCCATGAGCTTAATGAAATAGATATACAAGTAGAATATAATGATCATGATGTCCCCAATGTTGGTGCATACCTCCTAGTTGTCCCCATTATTGGTGCATACATTCTAGGTGTCCTCAAAACTAGTGCTTACATCCTCAAATCCCGATTGTCAACCATATGAGGGAGAGCATCACTCAAGCATTTTTTTTTCCAACCACAGACTTGTTGTGGTCCCCTACACATCTATTTAACTGGCAAGATGGCCCTACCCTTTGACGAAGAGAATAGTTTGGTAACCTCATAATACTAGCCTTCCTGAGCATGGTGTTGTGTCCTACATATCTAGAGCTACCATACATTGGCTACAACCTACATGTATGATGTTCCCTACCTAGTATGCAAACCTAGATCATAATGAACCCATAGTGTAAATAGGTTACTCCATTTTCCATGGATTATCCTAACCCTAGGAAAAACCAGTATACCACCCATGTTCAAACTAACATTAATATATCTCACATGATCCATTCCAAAAGTATAATCTCAACATTAAATGACTTTATTTCAAAAGTATAATCGACAATCAAATGATCAATCGGACCAATATAGTTTAATTCCAAACTATGGCTTCAATCAAAAGTAATGCAACAATCAAGTGAATAGTCAGACCAAATAGGTTAATCCTGACCTATGGATTCAATAAAAAATAATGCAACAATCATAAAACCT
The DNA here is from genome assembly GCA_007258455.2 of Sequoia sempervirens. Taxonomy (NCBI): domain Eukaryota; kingdom Viridiplantae; phylum Streptophyta; class Pinopsida; order Cupressales; family Cupressaceae; genus Sequoia; species Sequoia sempervirens. The sequence goes on along the minus strand of VDFB02193867.1, from coordinate 207,459,731 downwards.
CTCTTCTAATATGCCTCAAATATTTGCATGCTTACAGTGTTCACTGAATTTATATCTAAATTGGAGGACTTTATCAACTTGAGAGGATTTTGTGCTTTTGAACCTATAAGTCCCCTTTATAATACAACTTTGGGTTGTCAGAACGTAAGTCCTCTTCTAGAATTATGTGAATAGGAATAGACTCTTAGTCAGGTATAAGGAAATGGCATAGTAAAAAAATACATTTTTCAAACCCATTGTTGAATATCATTATAACAATTGAGTATACACCATAACCCCAGGGAAAAGTCTCTTCCTTCTTTCAAGGAAATAGGAGTAACCAATGAAGGATAAACTACCAACATGGTTTGTACAACATCATATTTTATCAATGATGACATGTCTATCATACTATCATTCCCATTGTATTAATAACCTCATTATCCACAAAGGTTTACCTAGCATCATAAGCTAACAATTTCAAGATAGAGAATATATGTATATACCAAACAATAGGGTTTCACCAATACAAGTCTCTACCAAGAATCATGCAATCTTATCCAAAATAAGAAATCGAAATGAATAAGTGAACCAAAATTTAGAGAAGTTGCCTCTATTTATACTAAAAATTGACTAACTCAATGCTACAAACAAGCTCACAACGTTGCCACCATTTCTCTTCCCATCACCGCCACTTCAACATCAAACTAATTCCCTTCTATAATTATTGACTAAACCAAAAAGAATGAAATGTGGCTTCTTTAACTCTCAATTCACAAACACATATACAATCCATATATTTCTAGCTTCTTCAATGAGGATGAGTCGCCATTTCTTAGTGATAGCAATTACTCTTTTACTGAGTCAAACTCATAAATACTTATCTACAGGTTTCCTAATTTCTAAGCAAGTTGACTACCTTCTTAAGCTTCAGCCAGCTCTAGCTTGACAAAGTCCCTATGCACAAGTTCAGCTGTTTTTTGGTTCAAAGACTTCTATTCACGTTATTCCACCTATTATGGCACTACATACTTTACACATCATCATAATGTGCATAGGTTTTAGTATTAACAACAATTTTACTGATGCAAACAAATGACTTCTCACAAAAACCCACAATGTAATGCAAACTATGTTGCAACAGAGAACACTCACAATACAAACACAAATGCAAACAAATTCTATATATTTTTTGATTGCATCAAATCAACTCATGACAATTACATCAAATGGAAAAATAAAATGCTACCATAGAGCATACAAAAATTTACGCTCAAGATTAATGAACCATGGCTCTTCTTGTAGCTTCTTCTTGTTGCCCCACGCTCTCTTTGTTGTTGTTCAAACCTTCATACAATTCTATCCTTCTCTTCTTCTTACACACACTGGTGTCTTATCTTTTCTTCACTAGTGTTGCTCAAACTTGCAACACAAAAACCCCATTGTATACCTCTATAGAGGTATTTTTCTCCTTCCCATTCCTCCTAAACTTCTTCCACGTTTTTCCTCAAAAACCCCCCAAAAAAGCATTGAAAATCATCAATTATTGTCTTAGAATGGGCTCCAAACTCTCCCCCAAGAATAGCTCTGCATATACTATGTTTATTCAGCCTTAAATGAGGCATTTAACTTCGAAAAACTCCTCCAAATGTTGTCTTTATTCAAGGGGCGTTTTTCTCTATTCTGGTCATTTTAAAAGCTCTAAAATCATGATTTTTTCCCTTTTTTTTGTTCCAAACACCCCCATATTATTTATGCAATAGATAAATAGTTAATGAAGGAATAAAAACCAATATTTAATTTTCATGACCATCAGAATACCCTTCCACAATAAAATTGATCAAATTGGTACTCTAGAAGTGTCGAAGTGCTGATGGGCGAAAAAATAAAAAGTTCTTTGATTCACACAAAATTTGGCGTGCAAGCTTGGAATGGTACCCATGGACTCTAGCAAAATGATTTTACTCTAGCCTTCTAAAATCATGAGATATTAAAGTTTATGTAATTTGCTAACAATTTTTAGCAAACTTTCAACATTAAAATCTCTCAAACTGAAAAAATGTATGACTTTAATCATTTTTTGCATATTTCACATGCCACCTCCATAAATGTTCCTACCAAATTATTTTACTCCATTCCATACGAGTTTTTCAGAAATAATTTTTGAAAACTGCCTACGGAGCCTTAAAATAACAATTTGACAAAATTGACTTTAAGCAAGTTTGAACACACCAAGGGCTTTCCAAAGCTGGGAGATGCTACAAGAATGCCAAAACACACCAAAACTAAAATTCAAACTGGAAGCTTGTTTTTGGTTGATGTTGATTGCCAATCTACCTAGATGTTCCTGCATCATTTACATACATTATATCATTTCACTTTAGCATTGCTTTATAATCCTTAATTAATTTCATTCACTTTGCATACAACAGTACATTATAAACTATGTGTTGGAATAAAACTCCTTCACATATGCGCATCATATGCACTATACATTATTATCATAATACTAGTTTTTATTCGATCCATTCACCATTGTATGACTCACGCCAAGTTTACTTCCATTTAACTTTCCATTTATATGTGTTATTATGTAGTTGATATGATTCTAATATTCATTAAAATATGTTAGAATACTCCTTTTTTCCACATGGGTATTTTTCCCTTTTATTGGCTATTTAAAAACTATATTATATAATATTCAACTATCAATATATAAGTATTATAATGTCTAAATTTGAATATATTCAAATATAAGTAATATACATTAAATAAATTAAATTTTACGATAATTTACCAATAAGTTAAACAGTATATATATACAATAATTATCTCTCTCTCGCTCTCTCTCTCTATATATATATTATGTACATAAATCTATATACCATTTTTTATCATATATAATGGCAAATATATTGTGATATTTGTATATGCAATGATCATTTAAATTATGCAACCATATATTTATATATATATTTGGTTATTGTATATACCACTAGATAATGAATATACAATATACGACAATCATTACTATATATATATAATATACATATGTATATCTCATGCAAATAGAAAGGTTTTCGACACTATGACACAAATGAACAAAACAATCATAGAGAATCAAAGACATTACTCAAACATTCCAATCATCCCATAAACTATGACCAAGGATTAACTTACCAACATGTAGCCAATTCCAACTTGATCAAGCTTGACTAGCCATGTGAGTGTGTGATAGCTCAAATAGGCACATTAGGGTTACCAAACCAAGCATCTCTTGCAAGTGATACTCCCCCTCTCTTACTTGAGACTTGATTCTTTCCTGTATCTAACTTAGTGCATCACCAAGGTAGTTAGCCATTCACATGAAATTCATTTGCAGATCATCAAAGAAGTCATATTGCAATACATATCCATTCATCACATTTATATACAAAACATAATCATGCATTAAAACATTTGGTGATTCCCACAACGAGGTGTAACATATCAAAGTTATGATTTTTCATTTAATATCATATTTACTCATAAAGGTAAAAGTAACCTAGTAACTGAGAAATGGGGTGTAACAAAATCAATACATATATTGGAGGAATAAGAAGACTTTGTTCAAATAAAATAAAAATAAATACCTTAACTTATTTAGAATATTAAAAAAATTGTATGGCTAGAAAGCAAAGAAGTAGCTCTTCCTTTTGGTGGTGGTTTCATAAAATTTTATAGTAAAAAACATATAAACTTGATGAGGTTGAACTTTGGATTCAAGATACTTTATGTCATAAAAATGAATTTGTGAGTCACAAGAGATGTCCATATCTTAGGCTTGGAAATGCAAGTAGTAAATGGGTGGGATCATTAAAAAGTTGAATTTAAGGTATGTTAAAATGTGTACATGTTAAAAAATACACATTGTATCTTTCATAATGTGAATGCATGTTGTTAAAAAAATCAAGGTTGACCACTAATTTGTCTCTCATTTACATGCACTTACTCGAGGAGATACACATGAAAACACCTCATGAGTTATGAGCCTTATTAGTTTGACAAGTTTATAATGTTATGTTATTAGTCAAAGAAAAATAGATTTGCATTCATGGTGGGCCTTGATAACCTTTGAAATAGGTTCAACAAAGAAAAGGAAAGGGTGATCCCACAATACTGGTTTACAATTTTTGGCCAAATTGGATATTGAAATATTTTTTTCTAACTAAATCTTCACTTTTGGGCACCTATAGCGGCCAAAACCGTGAGGAATTTGAAGATGATGCGAACTAGTGATTTGTGAAAAAAAAATTGTAGATTATAAATATTTTTTTTTCAAAATTTTCAGAATTAGATTGCACTTCCTTTTCCATCTCCTTCAAAAACTAGTTTTTTTTAGAAAACAACATTTTTAAGGAGTGACGCTCACCGTATAACACATAATTTTTTTCCCATGAAGGATAAAATTCTAATTCTTTCAAATTTAGATTTGTAACTCTAATATCTAGTGCTACCAATTGATTAGATAGTTTTTTATTGAATATTTTTTCTTTAATCAAGTTTCAAAGTCAAACCAATTACAATTCAGACATAGGTGAACCGTATAACGCATAACATTTTTTGTATGTATATCAAAATTCAATTTATTTTTGTTGTTGGATCAAGGATTTCAATATCTGGTGCACTCATATTTTTCAATTTTTATGTTTTATAATCTGATATTTTTACACGTGCAAAACAGAGAGCTTGATTTTCAATTAAAAATCTATGTTTAATAAAACTAAAAAAACAAATACATAATAAAACCAAAACATATTAAAATTATAGTCGTTGGATAGCTCATTTCGAGGACTACCTGATTCTAGTTGGTTTTGTGAAGTCTCCTCCATTTTCATCCTCAACCCAAGCTTCAAAGGGAAAAAATTATGATTGTTTTGGTGCCAAAGAGAAAAAAGGTGGAAAAAGGGGGGTTCGCTTGAACCAAGGGGTTCTAGCAAACCCCCGGAGGTTCTAGAAAACCAAGGTTCATTCAAACCCTAGTTCATTCAAACCCCGTTTCAAAAAGGGGTTTTATTGTGTTTTTTGGCAGGATGGTGGGAACTTGCATTGAATGGGTTCACTTGAACCCATGTTCTAGCAAACCCTCTTTTGGTTCGTTCAAACCTATTAGTTCGCTCGAACCCAAAAAACAATTTTTTTTGGCATGGGGTCATTTTTTAAAACTTTTCCTTCCTCACTCCAATTATAAACCACTTTTGTGGGTTCACCTACAATGATATCACAACAACTGTGTGATGTACTATTGTGCAAAGTTTCAAAGATGGCAACTTGACTGTAACTATTTTTTATTATGTGATTGACAATCAATTCTCAACACACAATTCCTTCAAGAGGAAATATTTTGGTGGGATCTTCTATGTAGTCCATAAAAGGAGCAATTATTGTGGTTGGTGTAGGATTCAATTCTATAGTTTCTAAACACCTACAAGGGGCCATCTTCATTCATCAAAATCTAGTTTCTTATGTAGTTCACACAAAATAAGAATGGTGCCCATTCCATATTCCATAAAACTTTGAGTTTTAGCTATCAAAATAAACTTTCACATCGTGCCAAGTTCTTAAGCAACAAATTTTACATGGGATTTCTCTATGCCTAAAAATTATCTCACCAAATCCTTTCACCATGATTAACATTAGCCTAATCTCTATTGTTGATGAAAGATGGATTTGAACAATTAGATCTTGCTAAAGGAAATGGTATTTCTAAATTCAATTCCTTCCTCAATAAGGAGGAGGGAGGGTGATTCTAAAGGTAGGTTGAATATTTTCTTATTTAAATAAAACCTTATAAAATACCCTCTTGTCCTAGTAGAGCCCAAAACATATTATTTTTCTTTGATCATAAATTATTACATAGCTAGATCTCTATCTAATAATAAGTAACAAGTCATGTTCATCTTCATTTGGCATCATTTAGGGTTTGAATAAATGTCTTTAAGGATTTGGGAGCTTGAATCTTTAAGATCCAACATACTCCACCTTATCTAAATGTACAATCATTGTCCAAGATAGACATTTTTAGTGCAAGGAACACATAGATAAACTAGCCAAGCTAGTTGTCTTAGCATGCCAATAGGTTTTTAGTCACTACAAAGTTATAAATTTTTAATTAAGTTCCTTGTCAAAAGCTACAATAATTAACTAGGAGATTAAAAATTAAGTGCAAGGGCTTTTGAATGACTAAGGCATTGATTGGAAGATTACCATGAGTGCAACTATAAAGAGCTTGGCACAAGTAGAATTCCTATTTCTTTGGAATAATATGCAAAAGCACAACTTGAGCTTGAATTATGATTTTTAATAGGGTTCATTAGAAAATATGTTGAACTATAAAATTAGAATGCTAGAGCACAATGAGGCTACATCAAGGACATTGTAGAGTTAAAAAAATGAGTGTGACAATAATTGGTATGAACTATCACTCTAATTAGGATTATGTACACCCTATGGTTATAGTGAAAATTTATAGGGAACTCCAAAATTAAACCTAGATAAATAAATAAAAAAGGGTTAGGGCTAGAACAGAAGACAAGGCAAAGTAAATAAGATAAAACATAGTGAAACCAAACATAGAGATATGTTCAAACCACAAGATATAGAAATAGATAAGAAAACAAATTACTAGTAAGAGCCACAAAACCAACGAAACTTAGATACGACTCTAGACACTTAAACACACTTTGGGGGACCTAAAACTAATATGCAACTACTACGGAGGAGGAAAAAGTTTCAAACTAAAATATGTAGAATAGACCTAGAAAAAATTCTTACCTTTGTGATACAAATCATTCTTAGAAGGGTTGTTCCACTTTATTTTGATGATGTATTATTTTTTCAGCTATAAAATAGGGCTTATTTTACTTTCCTAAAAGAGCCTAATACTTTTGAAAAGGAAAAATAAAATTTGAATTTGATGCCCTTGATCATAATGAAACTACACATTACAATACAAATATGAATCATGGAATTTGATTTTATTTTCTATTCATTCCCATAAAATGTGATTCAACAAATTTATCCCAACACACAAGAAAATATAAATTTTCATAATCCATGATCTAAACATTTTCCTAGTGGCTAACCTTTCAAAGGAGATGAAAAAGTAAACTATCATGCCTAGTCATGATCTCCAAATTAATTGTGTTAAGTATAATATCAAGATTAATCAAGCATTGCAATTCCTTTTCCTCTAATCTTGTAATCAGGTTTTAGATAAAGAATATATATCTAGGGAGGGACTATCATATTCATTAAAAATATCACATGTTTCATCAAAGTAGAAATTCTCATATTCAACAACATATACACTATGTTCTAAGAGCCTTGGTGCTTTGAGTTGATCACTTTTACCAAAATTGATATTATCATAATTGTTTTAGTCACAAAAGTAACTCAAAAGCTCATTAGAATCATCAATATCAAATAGAAATGACTAAGAAACCTCATTGGAAGAACCTATTTCTTAATATTTCATCTTTGTTGTTCTACAATCAATACAACTTTGTGAACAATTATGAGCACCCATACCTATAGTTGACCCCATAGACTAAACATCTAAATGAATAGAGTAATAAGTGCATCACCTTTTGATGTAAGATTTAAGATTGTTGATGTTGTTGGCTTCTCTATCATTTTGAATTACACTCAAATTTTCTATTGTGTCTCCTTATTATTCTATAATATTTCAAATTTCAAATATTATTAACATTTCATCAAACTTAAATAATAATATTTATTTATTTAATTATATAAAATAATTTTTTATTAACAATTTGATTTTTTTTTTAGCTTTCTAAGCCACAAAATTTCAGTTCTCTAAATATTATTTCAAGAGTGCATATGCTAATATATTACTATGTTAAGACTTGAGTATTATGTTATGAGATGTTATACCTTAGTCTTGTTAATGAATTGAAAAATGAAACAATATAAAACATAGTATTCAACCACACAAACACATACCATTATGATTATTTCCTCTCCTCTAACTCTCCCTTTCTTACAATTTGAAGATCAATTATATTTTTATCTTTAAATTGCAATAAACATCTCATTTCTTAAACCACTTTAATACAATTTAAATATAATGTTGTAGCAACCCAATCATGACACCAGTTTTTTTCTTACAATATAAATCCACATGTAAGCATTACAATGACCATATTGAATAACTGCAATTTAGTTATATTTATACAATTATAATATCTTGAAAATATTAAACCAAAAGGAAAGATCATGTCTTTGGTTACCTGATAAAGAATAAGTATTGAAGTTGGTATATCCTTCTGCCCACCCAAGTTTCCCTATTACGTCCTCGTGGGTGCAAGGGTATGTGCAGAGTCATCATGGAAATAACAGGCCCTTAAGTGGCAAAAATTCAGAAAAATCAGAGTTAGGCAACTTGACGTAAAAATTTGAATAAGTTATCTATATTATTTCAAAAATATGTAAGAATAGAATTTGTAGCAAATTAAATGTAGTTTCTAAACTGCTAGGCTTATTTTAAAAAAATCTATTTGATGAAAATTTGAAATTTCAATGCAGTAGTACTTAAATTTTAGGGAAAAAATAAGAAGTAGGTGTCTGTCTAACCACCCTAAGCACAATAAAATGATAATATTTTTTTATAAGATTTTAGATATAAGTAAAGGACTCATGTCCCAATGTGATGCATTTTTTTGTAATTTTTTCCAAGTAAATAATTAATTATGATTTTTTTTACAACTTTTTAAAAATATAAAAACTTGTATGTTTGACCACCTTAACTTGGTCAAAACTTCATGAAATTCAATTTTTTTAATCCTATAATATCCAAATAGAATGTGACGCATGTTTTGAATTCAAAAATGTGATACCATTTGAAATCTATAGATGTTTTTCAATCAACCTATCAATTAGGACTTTAGTTGTAATTCAAATAGAAAATAAATAATTATTATTATTAAATTCAAAGTAAAGCATAATTTATATTGGTGGAAAGTTGAGAATCTCCTTTAAAACCCTTTCATTTCATCAATTTTGGGCAAAAAAAAGTCGTCGGCCACATACCCATCATATCGCCACTTTTTGGACCATCATGATCCTGCACATACCCGTAACAAACCCAACCGCGTGAACTACTACCCCATCCACCCCAACCAAGTGGACCCAAAAATCTATTCCATAACAATCCTTTAAGTGCTTAGGTTATGGTCTTGAAAGGTGATTGGTTTGATCAAGGCTCAACAATGAAGAGGCTACAGCGCATCACATACTACACCAAGGGTCCATCCTAGTCACAAAGGGTTAAGTATAAGGTAAGTGCTTGATAGGTATAAAAAGGAGGGTAACTCACTCCCATCCCATTATACTACATCCCAATAGAAAAGGATGATGATGTATTATGCACTATATCGAGGGTCTCGGTCTATTCTTCGATCTTCTACACCAACTGGTATGGTGGTAAGTATGGGTCATTGTGCACTAGTCAACTAGGTAAAGGATTTAGTGTATCATATGTCCTCTAACCCAAGGGTCATATGGGCTTAAAAGAGAATTCCCAATAGTAAACTTGTCTAGCTCAACACATTCCAACTCAATCACCTATATGCCACTAATGAATTTGAATGAGGGTGACCCAAACACACACTTCAACATACTTCCATAAGCTTTGAAAGTAGTGTTAAACATAAGGTCGGCCAAACCAGTGTAAAACACATAAATCAATTAAGCACACACAACCTTAACACAATCCAATCTTTCCAGATAACAAAATTAACTTGAAAAAATTCCCAATAGCTTATCTTGAAAACCGCAAGTCATAAGACTCGAACAAGAAGAAATGTGAAGCAACTACATTTCTCTTGAATCTCAGCCAGATACACTGAAAAAGCACAATTCACAAGTGGTGAACATAACTTGCACTGTACAATGATCCAAAACCCCAAAATCTGTATATTATAGCTTCTAACAACCATGAACAACATATCTAAACCATACAAACATAGGAGAAAATCCTGGAGCAACCACTAAATACCTGCAACCTTTCTTCATTACAATTTTCTCAATATCCTCGACATACACAACCAATAACCATTATCCATGACATCAATGACAACAACTAGTTGAGAACCAGTTAACTAGATGACATCAATGACAACACATTCATACTTGCTTCATACTTGCAACAATCCCCCCTTTTGTCATTGATGGCAACACATGAGGTGAGAAACCATGAAAGACAACACAACAGCTCAAAACACACTTCCTCATGAATTTAATTTATGTTTTTCCCCCTTACTAGATAAACTTTTTCACATGATACTCTCTCCCTCCCACTTTGACATCAGTGGAAGATGAAAAAGATATTTTACATTGATTTCCCCTTTGACATTAAGAACAAAATACTCTCTCAATGACAACACATGACACTACCTACTCCCCCTAAGAGGTAGCCACCAAAACATCAATCCAGAAGAAAGATAGATCTATAGATCCACCGAACTGATGCATCTCCATACGCATCTAGTTCAAGAAAGGAGGGGCAATAACCCCTAACTTCTCCCAGAGGTACTCAAAAGTATCTTTAGGAAGAGCTTTCATAAATGTCAACAACTTGATCCTTTGTAGGTACATACTCAAGCTTTACTTCATTCTCCACAACCTTCTTTCTCAAAAATTGATACCTTGTAGATATATGCTTTGTCCTTGAGTGCATCACTGGATTCTTTGAAATGTTAATTGCACTTTTATTATCACTGAAGATAGAAATATGATTATCATACATTACTCTAGTATCTTTCAATTTTTGTCTCGCCCATAAAACTTGTGTACAACAAGATGTTGCGGCAATATACTAAGCTTTAGTAGTGGATAAGGAAACTGAATCTTGCTTTTTACTTAACCAATCCACCAATCTACAACCAAGAAAGAATACACTACCACTTGTACTTTTCCTATCACTTACACAACCTACCCAATTTGCATTTGTATAAGCACTTAGTGTAAAATTAGTATCCCTAGGATACCACAAGTCATAATCTAAAGTTCCATTCAAATATCTGAATATCCTCTTAACAGAAGCAACATGTGTTTCTTTAGGGTCTTCTTAAAATCTTTCCACAAGACAAATTGTATGCATGATAGCCAATCTAGTAGCAATTAAATACAACAATCCACCAATCATAGATCTGTATTTTCTCTGATCAACCTTAGGTGAATCATCATCTTTACTCAATTTGCAACCAATCACCATAGGATTGCATACAGATTTGGAACCATCCATCCAAAAATTCTTCAACATTTCTCTTACATGATTTGACTATGAAATAAAGATCCCTTTCTCTATTTGATTAATTTGTAGCCCAAGGAAGAAATTTATCTCACCAAACATAGACATTTCAAATTCTTTTTGCATCTCTTCAACAAACATCTTGCACATAGTTTCATTTCTTCCAAAGATAATGTTGTCAACATATACCACCACTATCAAGATCTTGTCATTTTCAATTTTAAAATACAGATTACTATATGCCGTACCTTTTTTGAAACCTTGTTGAATAAAATATGTGTATAACCTTGCATACCAAGCTCTAGGAGCTTGCTTCAATCCATATAAATCCTTCTTTAATCTACAAATCATACATGGTTGATCTGACAACTGAAATCCTTCTAGTTGTTCCATGTAGACCTCTTCCTCTAACTCATCCTTCAAGAATGCAAACTTAACATCCATTTCATAGACCTTGAAATATTAATGAGCAACAAATGCTAAAAACATTCTAATAGCTTATTGCTAAGTGATTTCTAGATTCAATTGTGTGAGAATTTTTTGCATCAACGTTTCGGATCACACTCTATGATCCATCATCAAGATGAAAGCAGATAGCATTAGGAGAAAAAATGGGCAATTGCAGACCAATACCCAACTTAAAAAGAGCAAGATGAGAGAGGGAAGGATGCACATGGGACGAGGAAACCAAGACATTAAAAAATGAATACAAAGAAGAGAAAAAATGGAAACCAAAAAACACTAATAAAAAAACTAAAAAATTGAAACAAAATAATAAAAAACAAAAGAAAAACTAGAAAAGACAAGAAAAGAGGGATAGAAGAAATTAAAGTAAAGAAAAAAAGAAAAAAGACTAAAAATAAATTAAAAAATAAATAGATAAAAGACAAAAAATGAAAATTAACTTAGAGAAAGAGGAAAACAAAAACAAGACGAGAATAGCAATTAAATAAATAAGTCAAAGGACTACTTAAAAAACCCAAAAGAAAGACAAAGCAAAAGAATAGGGATGAAGAAACAATAGAATGGAAGAGATAGAATGAAAAAAGAGGAACACAAACAATATATAAAAGAAGTCAAGATGAAATAGAAAATAAATAAAACTAAAAGGAAACACCATGGTTAAAAAACCAACACAAACCACAAAGGAAACTTATATATATAACAAGCAAATAAAAATAAGGACCAAGAAACAAATAAAAACATGAAATAAAATGAACCAAAAAAGAGGAACACAAGAAAAAATCAAGAGGGAATGACAATTAAAAATAGAACATAAATCAAACTAAAGAGCACAAAAATAAATAAAAGAACAAACACACAACACAAAAAAGGGGGGAACATATATATATATATATATATATATATATATATATATATATATATATATATATATATATATAACACAAACACCCAATAAGGTAACAAACAAACAACCAATTGAAAAGAAGGAAAAAACTAAAAACACACAAAAATATATGCATAAATATAAAGAAGGAAAGAACTAATTTTTATCTTCTTTTTTATTCATTTTTTAATGTCTTGGTTTCCTTGGCCCACGTGCATCATTCCCTCTCTCATCCTGGTCTTTTGAAGCTGCGCCTTGATCTACAATTGCCCATTTTTTCTCCTAGTGCTCTTTTCTTTCATCTTGATGATGTATCATGAAGTGTCATCCGAAAAGTTGATGCAAAAAATTTGCACACAATGGAATCCAAAAATCACTTAGCAATAAACATTATGGATTGTGGAAACTTGATATCATTAATTCTAATAGCTTCCATTCTTGCCCTCAGAGAAAAAGTCTCCTGAAAATATATACCTTCTACTTGTGAGTAACCCTTACACACAAGCCTTGCTTTATTTCTAATTACTTCTCCATTCTCATTCAATTTGAAACTGAATAACATTTTGATTCAATTATGTTTTTATCTACTGATCTAGGGACCAATTCCCAAGTTTGATTCTTCTCAATCTACATAATTTCTTCTTTCATAGCTTCCATCCAATAAACTTCCTGTAGACCAACTTCAGTAATCATTGATCTAGCAACTTCTTAATTTTTGTTGTTCTTTCTTTCAGCAACTCCATTCTATTGAGGAGTTCTCGAAGAAAATAATTGTCTTTTTATTCCATGAATTCACCACCTCTATCAGATCTCAAGTATTTTATTCTCAAATTTACTTCATTCTCAACCATAACTTTGAATGTCTTGAATCTATCTAATGCATCATATTTCTCTCTAAGAAAAGTGACTCATGTATACCTAGAGTAATCATCAATCAAAAGCATAAATTACCTTTCACCTTGTAGACTTCTCACTCTTGTAGGACCACAAAGATTTGTATGAATCAAATCTAGTAGTCTGGTAGTAGATTGTTCCTTTGACCTGAAGTTTTTTCTTGCTTGTTTTCCAAACTAACAATTCCTGCAAATAGTATTAACAAGATTTGTAATCCTTGGTAAATCTCTCATAGGTTGCACTGCATTGATCCTCACCAAGTTATCAAAATTCATATGACACATTCTCTAATGCTATAACCAATTGTCGTTAATCCAATTCATAAAGCAACGTCCATCAACACCCTTAGTTGATATATATTTCATTCAAACTTCTTTCTTGTAGCAATCATTGTTCTGGATCATTTCCTGATTTCACATCTCTCATCCTCAAATACAAGATTATATCCTTTACTACACATCTATCCAACACTCAAGAGATCATACCTTAAACCCTTAACATAGTCGACATCAATAGTATTATGCTTGCCATCAAAACTTACTAAACATATCCTACAAATCTTAGCACCAATATCATCTCCAAACATAACTAAGCCTCCATCATATTTTTCAAGTTTAAAAAACTTACTCTTATCACCGGTCATGTGATGTGAATAGCCATTGTCAACAATAGTTATTTTCTTGTTTAACATGTAGAGAAGAGATCACGGTATCTTCATCTTTCTCCAGAGGATATTCCTTCACTTATCTTTCAGATTTAACAGAAGTAGGTTTATCTTTTATAGCCAAGAACAAGCATTCATTGTCATCAAAATCTCCATAATCAGATTATTCATCATAAATGTACTAGCATCCTCATTCACATAATATGCTATGTTGATCTTCTTACCTTTTTTTTCCTTTACTAAATCTTTGTTTGTTCTTCTTAGCTCTTGTTGGACATCTCAAAGCATAATGACCTATTCCTCCACAACTAAAGCATTTAAAGGGTAACTTATCTTCATACTTATCGAAGCCTTTCTTCATCCTTCTCACAAAGTTAGCTTCTAATTCATCGAGGTTCCCTTCATCTGAATTTTCAGATCTTGTAGCCTTGAAAGTAGTTTCTGATTTGGATCCATTTCTCAAATTTGGTTTTCTCATCTCATAAGATGTTAGAGTTCCCAATAACTAATCTTTAGCATAAGTCTTGTAATCCACATATTCTTCAATAGTAGATACCTTTTCACTATATGCATCAAGAAAAGTTCTAAGAATCTTCTTCACAATCCTGGATTCATCTATTGTAGCACAAGTCCTCACATTCCACCTACTAGCTCATCCACTCTTTGTACATAGGATTAGTATTCTCATCTTCAGACATATGCAGGACCTCAAACTGTTCCTCCAAATTTTGTAACTTTGCTTCTTTGACCTTTTCATCTCCTTCATGCATCTTTTCTAAAGCATCTGAGACTTCTTCAGTAGTCTTCATATTTTGAACTTTAATCAGCTCGGAATGTGAAAGACTATTCTTCAAAATGAACTTCACCTTATTGTTTTCTTCATGTGCCTTGATTTCATTAGTTGTACTTAGACTATAATTAGGAGGAGTGTAAGAAGACTTACAAGTTTTCTCATCATATCCACAATACTCTAGATATCCTTCCATCTGTATTTTCCAAATAACATAGTTCCATCAAACCTAGGATACCAAAAGTGATCTTTGCCTCCATCTTGAACCTTCCTTAAGCGATTAAGCTCTTCACCAAGGAACCAAACTCTTATACCAATTGTTGAACAAGACGATTAAGAGGGGGTGAATTAGTTGTGACAAATTTTAAAAACCTTTAAAAAACTTTCACTGAAAATTAGATCAATCACAAATACTTTACTTTGATAATATGATTAATCATTAAGTGCAAAGGTAGAAATTGAAAAGCATCACACATACACAATGACACCATGTTTATGTGGAAAACCCAATAAGGGAAAAACCATGGTGAGGATTAGCTCACAATATAGAGAATATTAAAACCGATTACAAAGGCTCGCTTCAAAAGAAGGTTTACTACCAAAACAAGACTCATATCTGGATCAGGACTCTCTATCCAACAATGGTTAACCACCCGGAGGGCTCACTGCCACAGAATTATGAAGAAGATAGAAGAGATTTGTTACAGAGAGAAAAAACAATTTCAATGCAATAGAGATTTCCACCATAATTCACTCACACACTTGCAGATATGCATGAATGATATCTAGTACACCTTCAGCTCACTACTTCTAGAAACTCAACAATTAGATTTTGCACTAATGTGCCCAAACTCGCATACATACACATTATTTTGCATCTATCTCGCATCTATCTTGCTTGCATTCATCTCTATTGGGTGATCCCACAATGTTGGTTTACAATTTCTAGGAAATTTTAATTTTTGCTTAAATCAAATATTTTTTAAAAATATGATGATTTAAGCCTTAAAAATTTTCATTTAAAGCATTCCATTTGAAAATGGATCAAAGATCGATATAAGTGTATAAAATAAAAACCACTTTTGATTTACCTTTGGGGATCAAATGAATTCATTTAAAATTTAAATTTTGTAAGTATGTAGTCTTTATTATAAGCTTCCCAAAAATATAATTTTAAATAAATTTAATTTTATTAATATATCTTATTTTTTATTTCAGAATGTAGGTTTTCACCAAAAATCAAGCCTTTTGTTTTGCATATGGAAAAATAGCAGATTATCCCAAAAAATTGAAAATATGAGTGCACCGACATTGAAGTCCCTGATCCAACAAAAAAATGAATTTTCGATACATACAAAAAGTTACGTTATAGCTTTCCCATGTTTAAATTGTAGTGGTTTGACTTTGAAACTTGATTAAGAAAAAAATATTCAATAAAACACTATGAAACCAATTGAAGCACTAGATATTGTAGTTACAAATCTAAATTAAAAAATTAGAATTTTATCCTTCATGGAAAAATTTATGTTAAACGGTAGCTATCACTCCTTTAAAAAATGTTGTTTATAAAAACAAATTTTCAAGGAGATGGAAAAGAAGTGCAATCTAATTCAAAAAAAATTGAAAAAAAATATATTTAGAATCTACAAACAAAATTTCACAAATCACTACTTTGCATACTCTTAAAATTCCTCACGGATTGGCCGCTATAGGTGTCTGAAAGTGAAGATTTAGTTAGAAAAAATTATTTCAGTGTCCAGTTTGGCCAAAAATTGTAAACCAGTATTGTGGGATCACCCCTATTACAAACAACTTGACTTGTATTTATACCATCTTCAACTTTGAAACATATCCAAAGTTAGCCGAACACCATTTGCATTTACAAATTCAAATTGGGTTGGCGCCAAAACATTCTACAGTGGAATTAGAATGAGGGCGACCCAAACACATGCTTCAACACGCTTCCATAAGCTTCAAAAGTAGTGTTAAACACAAGGTTGGCCAAACCAATGCAAAACACAGATCAATTAAGCACATGCAACGTTAACGCAATCCAATCTTTCTAGATAACAAAATTAAAAGACTCAAACAAGAAGAAATCTAGAGCAACTACATTTCTCCCAGACATCAGCCAAATACATTAAAAAAGTACAGTTCACAACTAGTGAACATAACTCGCATTCTACAACAATCTAGAACCCCAAAATCTGGATATAGTAGCTTCCAACAACCATGAACAACATATTTGAACCATACGAACATAGGAGAAAATCCCAAAGCAAAAATTGGAGAAACCACTAAATACTTGCAACCTTTCTTCATTACAATTTTCTCAGTATCCTTGACATATACAACCAATAACCATTATCCATGACAACAATGACAACAACAACTAGTTGAGAACTAGTTAATCGGTTGACATCAATGAAAATACATTCATACTTGCTTCATACTTGCATCAAAAATCTCATCAGTCATGAAGGAAGGATCCCATTGTTGTACAAAAGTAGGAAATCAAGTTTCATGATATAGGCACTAAAACAATAAAATTAAAGGAAAATAATGGTCTTCTCTAGTTTCAAGGCTATATTGTTGGAGAGAAGAAGGAAAAATACTAATGAAAATAAAGTGTTACGAAAGTCTATAGTTAACCATATAGATGCCAATGAATGACAGTTCTTCCTTTTTACTAGAGGATAAAGCTCTTACCTATGGGTGTAGTATATATGTATGTCACAATTTCTTAGGATGATAATTTCGTTTGCATCATAAATCAATGTCAAGGATGAGAAGCCTATGGGTAATGGTCTTTGAAATGCAAGGGAGTACATTTACAGTTCAAGAGTGAGTTTCTTAATCCAATGATCTCAATTATTTTCTATGATATAAAGCTATCTTGTGAGTGTTATGAACCAATATAATCAAGATGAATATTAAACTTATTGAAACATAGAAAAATAGGGTAGGGGTTTTCCTAAAGTGGAAAGGTAGGTCAAAAGGATGACAATAGACCCTATCTTCCTATTTTCATTAGGAAATAAGATCCCCACAAAGAATTGACTAACAACCTTTAGGTGAATCAACTCAATGTGAGAATATTCAGGTTTCCTTTATGATTGAAGGATGGGGGTATCATCTTGAACAACACTTTTGGGAGAATAACTAAAACTAGAAAATCAACCTAATTATGCCTAGTTCATCAATATTGTGTACGTATCATGCCAAAAGGTAGTTTCAGGAGGCAAACTAAGATTCATTCGCCCATGGATGAATGGGTCTTTTGTCAAGGATTTCAAACAACTTTTAGGATCCTTTGATGCTAATCTATAGCTTTTGTTTGATCTAGGTTTCAGTGTCAGAAAGTTAGAAATTAGATCTGTAGGTGAGATTCTATAATTTGACAAAAACTTTGACAACTTTTGCAACTTTTCAAATCTTGCTCTTCAAGAGGTCTTCAATCCTTCTTCAACCTAAATATGCAACACAAACACAAGAGGGAAAAATTGTATATTTTTGGTGAATGGGGGTTTGCCTTGGTCAAACCTCGTTTTGGTAATTAAACCTTGAATTGAAATGGAACATGAATGGAAATAATGATGAATACAAAACTCTATGTTACCACTCACCAAACCTTGGATAAACCTTTGAATGAAGATTTGTAACTTGCATGAAATGGATTCAATGGATGTGGATCTTGATACTTGAGATAATGCTTGAATGCTTGACTTGAATCTTGAAACTTACGTCACAATGTTAGCCATAAAAACATGCATGATGCAAGAAGAATTTGACATGATGCTTGGATCTTGATTGATGCAATCAATCACTGATATATCTATGCTTGATTGCTCTTGATCATCAACTTTTATTTAGGAATGCTTACAAAAAAACTATAGGTGAAACTTGGAAAATAACCTTTTATTTATAGGTATGTATTCTTAACTTCTTGAAATTCAAACATTACAAGCCGTCAATGAAATATGGATTTGGGGACCTCAAAATACTACCAAAAACATATTTTGAATTTATGTTCGAAGGCCCAGGGGGAGCCATTTTCCCATGTGTGAATGGGTCCCAAGCCCTTATTCCTAGAACACACATTGCTAAAGGTAAAGTGTTATGTATTGGCATTAATTAGTGTTGGGTTTCCCCTTCAAAAAATATAATTTATTAGGCTTGTAGATGCAAAATAGGGCTTATAGGGCTTATTAAGGCCTAATTAAGTCCAATTTAATTAGGAGGTCCCAAACATAGTGTGAAAATGTAAGGAGATACATTTTTCTACACTATATTTAGCCCCCACTTTAGTGAGAGGATGACCTTGCATCAAACTCAAACTAAAGTAGACAATCGGGAGAGGTCTATTTGTACAATTGTTGGAAAGATGACAAAGATCAAGGAGGAGGATCAAGCCCCCAAGATCTATGATCTCATGGAAAAACCAACAAAATCACAATGAGACACATGCCTAGGTTATATAAGTATGTATGTAGCAATGACAAGATACTCAATCATACAATGTCAAAGACAAAGAAAAAGAAAGGGGTGGATCAAGCCTCGACTATTTGTCTAAGTCAATGTGGATCAAGCCTTAGTTGTTTGTCCAAAATCATTTACAAGTGAGACCCATTGTCCACTATGCAAACAAAAATGCTCTCACACGAGCTAGTGAAATCTGTTGTCCACTAGGTGAGCCCCTAGAAAGTGACTAAGTGATAAATTCATGCCAGGTCTACAGGGTCTCACTATACAATGAGAAATTCATGCCAGGTCTACAAGCTCTCATTGTACTAACCATACCAACGTTATACCTCTGATAACCTTGACAAGGTGCCACAAAATATGAACTTCAAGCTTCATAAGGCCAGCAAGTTATGCTAAGCACTCATGAACAAAAATGGCTCCACTAAGCAAGGTGTATTATTCTTGGTGGCCCTACTAAGAGTTTGGAATTTTATTTGGTGTTTACATTCTTCTCTATGCAACATCCAATTCGAGATCTATTTATTTATTTTGTTTCATTGCTAATTTAAAGAAAAAATTGGAGTGTAAATGTTAAAGAAGCCAAATAAATTCTTTCCTTATTGGAAAAGTTCATCTTGAAGCTAATCCTTAAGCAAATATTGGTGAATTTGAAGGCAGAATAAACAAGAAACACAAAGATTTTATAAACTCAACAAGAAAAGAGGAACCTGTAAGGCATCTGCAACGTGCATGGGCGCAACACTATCTCGCCTGGGCTTCCCACGCCTTTGTTTCTCCTTTCACACCCTTTTTGATCCTCCTCCTACCTCTCTTATCCTCTCACGCCTCTATCTTTCACCTTTTTAGTAGCATGTGTTGCCAGGAAAGGGTCGTGGGGTTCTTAAGGTGTATTGCCCGTCCATTTTCACAAACGTCTGACATTCTTAGAACCTCTAAAGCATGAATGCCATACCTTCATAATGGCGCAGTTTTTCTATCATTTGTGCACCCCTCTCATAAATGAGGGTTGTCTCTGACATGACCAAATGAAATTTCCTTCCTGTTATCGCTAAAACTCACGGCTTCTTCCCTCTCGTGATTTATTTATTTTCTCTTAGTTTCTTTTTGGCTCAATTTGTATTCTCTTTTTATATTTTTATTTTATTTTTCAATGGTAAGGTTTAGGTTTAAATTGGTCAACATTATTTTATTTTCATTTTCTTTTGATTCATCTTATGACTTGATTCAAGAATGTTCACAAAAGAATAAGAGGGTTAATTGACCTATCGATGAAGCAAAGAAATTTGCAAAAATCAAGTATTACTAATAGTGACATATAAACTCTCAATTTGGATGGAGTAATTAGAGTGAATCAACCTTCAACTATTCAAGCTAGGTTATCGAGTTTTAGGGTCGTTCCCAAACAGGTTGCCAGGTTTGCCTTTGTTGCACCCTGGGCACCTGCAAAACTCATCCACTTTCTCACACACTTGTCAGTACCTAGTTAGTCTAATAAACATTTAGATATACCATGTCAAAATCAAATAACACCATTAAATTCATAAATATCAATTATTTAATAATTGTTTCAAATGACCAATTAAAATGTTTAAGTCTATTATATTAATAATTAAGTTCTTATGAACATCTAAAATAAGGGGTGTGGACATAGTTATAAGTTCAAGGTTTCGTTTTCATTCAAATTACATCAGGATGACAGACGAGTAACACAAAATAAAGTCTAGCATCTATGGGGATGTGACAAATTTGAAGTGGTTCTTTCTATAATTGAACACATCTTAACATAATAGTTGTAATCAATAATGTAATGCTAAAATAATTAAAATTATTATTTCCAATCACCTCATACCAACATCAAAGATCATTTTAAAAAACTTTAAATGGTGTCATTGATGCTTTGTTGCTTTATTCTAAACTCATATACAAAAGAAATTTTGCCAATATGCTCTTTATTATTATATATTTGATACTCTTATTTCCAAGATATTTGTCAGAAATAATCTTATAGTTGATATTGACAAGTATGTTAATCCTTTCCTAACTCATATTTTTATTAATGTACTATTATCTACTATGAAGGATTTTAAAATAATATTGCATTGCCCCTCTGATGTAGTAGAATAGTAAAGATGGGGGTTTATTACTAGTTCATATAATTGAATCTTAATTATTATTTATAATTGATTCTAAGTGAACGCTACTTTAAAAACAATGTAATGTAAAAATATGTCAGAAATAATTCTTATTCCATGAGAATGGGAAGAGTTTGTGTTCACTATTTAAATGGAGATAATTGTATATATAGTCGACTGTTCACGTGGACCGATTGTTTGCTTTCAGCTTAATTGTGTTTTCTTCACTCTTTTACTGTATATGGGGAATCTTTTTCTTTTAAATTGTTTTCTTGCAAGCATCTTGGAAACTTTTGAAAAAAATTATATATTGAAAATTTTCAAATATCAAGAGAACTCCAATTTATGTCATCCATCTTTATAAAATAGAGCACTTTATCTTTAATTTAACATATATATAACTAAATAAAACATTAATTTTTATATATTTAATAATATAGTAATTAAATGCTTATATTTGTAATTTATTTTTTTTAATATACAACAAATATTATATATTATTTTATTTTATTTTTTGATACTACATCCCTGAGACAATATTATATATTATTATTTAAATTTCAATTTTTATTAAATCTAAAGATATTCAAAAATTAAAATAAATAATTTTAAAATGATTGTTTTAAGATAATTTATTTTGAAAGTGGTTTGCTTTAAGTTTCTATTTCAATATTAAAAATTAAACGTAAGCAAGCATCTTATTTTTGAATGTATTCATTGCAGAAAAGAAAGGGGCCTTCATATTGCAGAGTAATGAGTTCCAAGGAAAAAAGTATGTCTTTTATGAAGGTTGATAGGAGTTATACAACTCCTTCAGGATGGAGGTTAGCAACTTTTAAAGAAGTAAATGATAATCTTGACAATATTAAAAAGACAGTTTTTCTTGAAAAAAAAGATAAAGCTCGTCTTCTTGATGGTTGGATAAGTGGCTCATGTGATGAGTTTCAAATGGGAAATAGCTTCAGATATTGCATGGGCTACATGATTGTTACTCAAGCTCACCTGCAAGCAAACTGTTCCTCTAGTAAGTGTAATAGATTTTACTTTCTTAAGATAAAATCCAAATTGATGTGTCATTTAACAAATCTGTTGAAATCAGGTGATTCAGTAAAGGAACTTTACGAAGATGTCAGTCTCACTGAAGAAGGGAAGCAAGTGGCACTACTTCTATGTGCATGTGACTGGAATTATGAGGTTGTGTATTGGCTTCTTAACTCCTGGGACAAAACACAAACTATGAACCCGTTGGATGTAAGAAATGGGGGGATACCACTCAACAATGACTCAGTTGTTAATGAGGCAATTCAACTGAACAATCTGATAAATGATTTGACCAGAAAGCTTGGTGACCCCTGTACGGACCACAATGTAAGGGATAAAAAGCTTACACTAGGTTTACTTAAAGATGAGCTACTTCGCATGGGAACTTCCTGTTTGGAGAAGCTCACAGAAGCTAATAAGAAACTCTTGGGCGTCAGCTTTAAAAATCACCTAGTAGTCACATCTCAGTATGTAGGCAAGTACTGGATCCAGGCTTCTGAATCTCATAGAGACTCGGTAGATACCATGTGGAATGCTATGTGGGAACAGTTTTCTACCGAGGTTGTTAGAAGATGTACACATTTAAGTTTTCAAGTACTGATAAGTAAGTGGGAAGAGAAGAGACCCCAAGAGACCAGGAGCCAAAGTGATTTCATCCTTTCTACTTCCATTTTATATTATATACATCAATTCATTTCCAATGCAAAATTAATGACTATTCCTCGCAATAAAACTTTCAATGTTCTTGATAAGGTTTTACACTTAGCTGCTGGCGAAGGGGATGTTAATATCACCAAGAAGATGTTAGACTGCAAAGCTCGTGCTCTCAGCAGAAACCAGAAGAAGCAAACAGCTTTACATCTTGCTTTGGTTCATATCACGGAGGAGGATAAATTAAAGGATGTGGTGCGAGCTGTGCTGGACAAGTGTGTTGCAAGAGAGCAGATGGTCAATGCACCAGATGGAGGAGGAAAATCTGTTCTTCATTTCGAGGATTCTGAAGAGAAAGAAAGAAGAGAGGAGATTGTCAATGCACCAGATGAAGAAGGAAAAACTGTTCTTCATTTCGCGGCTTCTAGAGGGAAGTCAAAAATCTGTGGGTTGCTTCTTGATTACGAGGCGAAACTCGATGCCGAGGACAATAGAGGTCGACTGCCCCTGCACTATGCAGTTGAGGGAGAGAAAGATGAAGCTGTAGATGTGCTCATCCGGAGGAAAGTATCTGATCAAGATACAATTCATATCCTTACCTACAAAGACAACCATGGGGAAAGCCCTTTGGATATAGAGGTTGGCCAAAAGAAAATAAAACTATTGGCAAAGCTATTGACAATTTTAAGACAACCTTATGAGTCATATTTTAATAAAGAGATCAGTGACAAACTCTTCCATCAATTTGCAGTTGAGGGCAACACAGATATCGTTGGAAAGATATTGGATAATGAGTCATATTTTAACACAGAGATCAGTAGCAAACTCTTACGTCAACTTGCATTTCAGGGCAACACAGATATTTTGGGAAAGCTGTTGGAGAGAGGAGCAAGTCCAGTAGATGTGGATGAGGAGGGGAAAACAGCTTTGCATCATGCTGCTATGTGTGAAGATGACTTTTGGGTAGCAGAAACAATTGATCTGATACTTGAGAAATGTCAAGATAGAAAGAAGCTTATATCAATGCGTGATGGGATGGGAAAGACAGCTCTCCATGTAATAGCGTCCAAGGGAAACTCATTTCTTGAGGATAAGGTATATGCAGATCTTCAAGATTTAGTAGAAATAAAAGATAGAGAAGGTCGAAACCCTCTATATGATGCAGTTGAAGGAAAATCCGATGTATCAGATATCATTCATGTCATCGTAAATATGATGAAACAGAAAGACATTTCCCTCGATGATATTATAGATTCCACAGGGTTAACCCCATTACACGTGGCTGCTTCAAAGGGGAAGGTATTTCAGGCGGACGTCCTCCTCTGGCGATCAGGAAATTCAAGCAAATATGTGAAGAAAGCTGATTACAAGGGACAAACGGCCCTTCATAAAGCTGCAAAAGAGGGACACCAGGATACTATAAAAGTTCTCTTGCATTGGGGAGCGCAGCCGCTTCTTGAACGTGACTGGGAGGGTAGAACGGCCCTGCATTACGCCGTCCAAACTAAAACTGGAGATGATGGAATAGGCTTGGTTAAATTACTTCTAAAGAAATGCGGATCTAACGAAAAACAGTCGCTTTTCTTGTGGATGTCAGCTGAAGGTTTAGGTACTGCTGACCAATGTTTACGCAGTTCTCCCCTTAAAACGTTTCTTCAAGGAAAAATGGAAGTTCTCACCAAACAAACAAACAGTTTGCTGAAAACGGCTGTTTCCGAGGGCCATACTCAAATGGCTAAAGAGCTGCTTAGAAGAGGTGGTAATATTGAAGACATTCTCGACTACAAATGGAGAGTTTCACAACCACCCAGGGAGAGGGAAAATATTTATAAAGGTATTTAAGTGTCTTACAGTATTTTCTTTCTCAAAACTTAAAAGTAAAGAGTTTCTTATTGTTTGAAAATTGTGATGTGGTTTGCAGTTTTGGATGAAATTGATTCAGGTTCAGTGCAGGCAAATGATCAGCCATCTTTATACGACTATCTCGGTAAACTATAGTATTTTCCTTTTTTGGAAAGCTGGTATAAACATAAATTTTGAATTAAAAAGCTAAAACATGTTTATTCCTACAGGAAGAGCTGATGTTGCTAAGGGTCTTGCTGCCTTACTATTGAATCCTTATGTACCACCTCCCATTGCTATTGGTATATCTGGTAACTGGGGCATGGGAAAATCCAGCGTAATGGCACAGGTTAAGCGTTTAGTTAGTTTGTATTTTCTATGTGCTAATGTTTTACTATATATTTTTCTTAAATTTATGTTTGGTTTTGTTTTAATTAGACCGAGATCATTTTACTGGAGACAGCTGCTCAATCAGCACTACTGCCAACTTTTAAAAGTTCAAAAATTCCCGGAGCTTCAGAGTTAGAGTTATCAAAAAAGGGCAAAAAAAAATATAAAGAAATTAAGAGATGGGTGGAATCCTTGCTTGATGACTCAAATTTGATCAAAGACTTCCTAAAGTGGATCGCGAGAAAGATAAAAAGATTGATAAAAAAGAATAAAAATAAAGAACCTTTAGGAAAGGTAAAATTTAAAACTAGAAAATGTTAGAACTATTTTATCTAATTATCTAGTATAATTGAATTATGTTTGTATTTGCTTCCTAGGGGTGGGACACACTTATTTGGTTTCTGAAGCTCTACAATCCTGGTTATCGCTCCATTTTTAAATCTCTAGCTGCCATGGACCGCAGTTACATGGTAAGTATCTTATATCTTAAAAATATTGAAATTCTTTATTATTGTCTTTTGTCCTAAGCCGACTTCTTATTTTCCTCGTCGTTTGTTATTTATCATTCTCAGTTCCGCAGAGGTGGTCAAAAATCAAATTCAACGTTCGAATTTGAGATTACGACTGTGCCCGCTATCATAACCGTTCAATATAATGCATGGAAATATCGGAATGAGTCAGAAGCATTGGCTGGTATGGCAGTCGTAATCACTCAGGAAATGGAAGGTATAATGACACAGCCACAATGGCTGAGCACATGTTGGAGAAATGCTTGGAGAACACAGAAGCAAACCATATTGATTGAGGTTATCTTTCCATGCCTCCTTGCATTTTTCTTGGCTGGAGCATTTACTTGGATTTTATGGCTGCTACTGGATAGGTACAATGTCAAGGAACGTGTAGAGCTACAATATGCATCTTTACCTGCAACTATAGTCATCATGGTCTGGACAATGGTGAAATCAGTGATGAGCACCGTAAATCCTGTGAGTACTCAGTTGATGAATTACATAAAATTCGTCGACCATACGGATAAGTTAGGTTATCAAGAAAGAGTAATCTCTGACATCGATTTTTTGAAAAGAGAACTAGGGAAAAAACCTTATTCTCTATTCTCTGCTGCAACCTGTATTTGGCACTTTATTACTAGTTGTTGCATGATACCATACTTATGTCCTAAATTGTATGGAGAGACCACGGAATACTCAAAAGCTACTTTCCCACAATCTTATGCAAGTGATTGTCCAAGAATTATCGTGTTTGTAGATGATCTTGACAGATGTGAAGAATCTGTTATATTGCAGGTAAATGCAAAAGGAATTTCTTCTCCTCTGAAACTTTATTATTAGTCACTTTATTTATAATTAAAATTTTCGATGTGATACAGGTTTTATCAGCTATTAATCTTGTCTTGGCCGTATGCAAAATCAGTGTAATAGTAGGCATGGACAAAGCCATGATCGAACGAGCGATCATAAATAAGCATGGAAATAAATCTTCAGAAAATAGTCAGCAATTAGCAGATAAATATCTACAAAAGATTATTCAACTCTCACTTGACTTACCTGATCCCAGTCAAGATGAATACAGGAGATTTTTGAAAGTACTGCTCGGTACGCATACTAAGCAAATCAAGGACAAGGAGGATAGAGAACCGGAAACAGATACACATGATGACTCTAATTCAGCAACAGATGACGATTATGAAGCTCTTTTCTCTCCATTTGAAAGAAGAAATAAATTCAGAGGTCTAGGAGATAGTCTTACAAATATGTTCATCCCTGAAAAATCGATACCAGGTAACTATAGGATTACTGGAAGCAACAATTTCGGTAGAATTGAAAAAAATATTTAACGCTATTGTTTCTCTCTAAATGCTATTATACGATGGAAATTTTTTGTTATTTCTAGATCCCAGTGTCACAGATGATCCACAAGGAGCCATCGATGTGGAAGGAGTACTTTCTAAGCTAGAAGAAGATGCAAGCGAGATTTTGATAGACATCCAGGGCAGTGCAAGTGAAGCGGGTAACTATCAAAATACATTGCACTACTTTTATATTAATAGTGCTTTACAAATTGTAAACACGGATCTTTATTTAATAGAATTAGACGGAAGAAACAAAATATCCTAACAAAAAAAAATTAGAGAATTTGAAATTCGTTAAGGGGGGATTGAGACAATAAGCAAATGTTCCTGCCATCAATCTTGAATTCGAGGTTTTGGAAATTACAATGTTTCTTCCAGAACCTGCAATTTAAAAAATTAATAAATATCATATAATATATTCTTTTCTCTTTCTAATAACTACAAATTATAAGAGAAATTATTATTTAATTTTATTAATTCCAATTCGTTACTAACATCTGATTTTTTATTTGTAGATACTAGTAGCTATGGAGAGGAGAGTGAAGGTAAAGTTCATAGAGATGGTATTGCTATTAATATAATTAAAGAGATTAAGACAAGTTAGTATTTTTTTAATGTAGTCTAGCTCTCTGGCTCTATCTTAACAGCTAGTTGAATCAAAGTTATATTTTTGTATTCACCCATAAATAACCAGTATTTACGCAGGTGACCAACGTTCTAAGGAGCCAATTTCAATAAGGGAGATGCTGTTCGTGAGGTATGAGGAAGGAGAACAAGAGGCATTTTGTTATTTTCAGAAAATGGCTACAGATTATCGGAAACTGCCTCGACAGTGGAAATGCCTTCTTTACTACCATAGATTGGTCTGGTGTATCTGCTACATGAGGAATGAAGCCACATCGTTCTTCCATGGATGGGAGGTTGAGTTGATCGCTTGGATTTTTATTTGTTGGGAATGGCAAGAAAATATTGACATTCTCATACAGGTATGTGAATTTAGTACCAATTAAATGCATCCTTAGGAAAAATTACAATTTAAATAATTAATTGTATTTTTTTAATCTGCAGAAATGGGCTAGAATTGGCATTCTGAAGATCTGCACATCTGAATCTGGACCTACATTAAGAGAAATAGTAGACTACTATATAGAAAATGAATATAAGGATGAAAACATACCAGCTACTAGCGAGAAGGATAAAGCTAAAATTTCAGAGGGTTCTGAAAGCAAAGAGATGAAATCAAAAAAACTGAAAGAAGATTTGAAAGAGAGAGGCGTTTCCAAGAATTATACAGAGGAGATGAAAAGAAGAAAGTTGAAAGAAGAGTTAAAAGGAAAAGGTATTGGACATCCTGAAAGAAGCAACAGAAAACTTGATCCATTGGAAGAAACTGACACAGAGGGGATGATGGCAATGCCAGATACTAAAGAAGAAAACTTGAAAAGAACCACGGAAGGGTATAAACCTGAACATGTGGAGCTTTCTAAGAATACAAGGACCTTATCTGAGAAAATGGAAGAAGGCATGAAAGAGAAGTATGTTTCTAAAAATATATTGGATGCTGAGGAAAGAGAAGTAGAGAAACTCAAAGAAGCAAAGAAAGACCAGACGATAACAGGGATTGACGCCGAAAGCAATAACAGGGCCATTTCAGAAAAGTTGGACGATGTCGTGAAAACATTAAGACAGGAAATTGAGAAAGCATTAAAGGAACTGGATGGCGTGAAGAAAGAAATCAGAGATCTAAAGGAAACGAAACAGCAGACTGGAAATAATGAGAAGAATGACAGGGAAAAGAAAAAGGAGATAAGAAACTGGCAGAGAATGAGAACAGCGTTGAAAAAATATAATGTTTCAATGGCTGGTATACAAGCTTTTCAGAGGTTTAGATTTTACTGCGTGGCTGGCCATCTCCCATGGCCATTGCCTAAAGAAGAAACTGAAGACTCCTAAGAATTCTCCACAGTAAAAGTGACGGTCTTAACGCTAATTGCAGGTACCGTTTATTTCAACAAACCAATTATTTTTGCAGGCTAACCCAACAATGAAGGTGAATAATGTACATGGATACTTCCAATTCCCAATAGCTCTTTGACGACCCATTTTATAGATCTGTTTATATAATAGTTTTCGACATCCAAATTCCTTTCTTTCTCGGATGTAATCCTATATGCTAAAAGAGAGATTTTTAGAAAAAAAATTCAAAATAGTTTGAAGGAACTTTCATTCACCACTAAAAATTGAAATGTGGACTTCTGATGAGAACGTTCACCTAATTTATATGCATTTCCTTTTTCTGCTTGGAAATAATCCATTAAAATGTAACTGCAGGGTCTGTGGCTGAGAGGACATGAAGCACACAGGAGATGGAAATAAATACCCTGCTATGATATTGCATGCATGTTTCATTGGCTGACATTGCTTTCCTCATTCATCCAATGCTAAACATTATTTGAGAAAGTTGAAGCACATAATCCATTAAACTGTTTATTTGGCATTGTCTTGTACCCTTCTGGCTTTGCAAATCAGTTATTTTGCCACATGTTGATGGGTATTTTGTACCCAAGGCATCTCATATTGGATCCTGCATTGGAATCTTATTTCTATAGAGATTCGACAACATGAAAACTCTTCTGGTATCTGGTTTTTTGGTGCACGAAGTAGTTATTTTAATACTCTTTTCTTTTTTAAGTCTTGTTCATTATATCAAACTATATAGTTCGGATTATATCATTATTTGCAACAGACTAGATGGCCATGATCCACTTGTTTCTCCATTTAGTAAGCTAACTGGTACTTGATGCTTGATGTCGGAAGCCGACCTCGGCCTCTTTATATATTGGCTATTGTTACATTGTTCTAAATTTTATACCATCTTAAAGGCCTAATGTTTTGATGTAATTTGGATTAGGACAGAAACCTTAACTTTGAAACTAACTGTACTTTAACACTTTGAATGTTGTATGGATTCCTTGACTGATGTTTTAGATTAAGACTTTAATTGTTAATTATTATTATTATCGTGTAATTGAAACTTATGAAGTAAATGGTTTGTTTTAATTAACGATATTGTCGTACTTATGTTTAGCATTGGATTTTTCAGACTAACCAAGTACTGATGTTTTGTGATATTCGGACAATAAATTTTAATGGATTTGTAGGTGTCAAGGGTGCAATATCCAAACAATATACCGGACAATAAACTTTAATGGTTTTGTAGGTGTCCAGGGTGCAATATCTAGATAATAAACTGGACAATAAACTTTAATGGTTTTGTAAGTGTCAAGGGTGCAATATCTAGACATTAAACCTGAAGCCTTTTAACCCCACCTTATAACTAAGAGGTCGATTCACCTTAGATAGATCACTCAAATGTGAATTCCCTTGTCAACTGCTAGTGATGTCTTTCACCTATAATCAATCACTTCACTCTATAAAGATGGTTAAACCTTCCACCTCCCTATAAAGGTTCATACTTGAAACTAAGTTATAAGAAAATTAAAAATAAACATAAAAACTAAAAGAGAAAATATATTTAAAAAGAAAAGACTAAGAAAGAAGTTGGTTCATGGAATTTACACCAATGATCTAGTGTAAGGTGGGAAATGGGATCTAAGGCCAATAGCTAACATAAATTACACATTCCACCATTGAGCATTTGAGTAACACAAAATTAACCAAGATAAACTATTAGGCTATTGTCCTCAAGGCAAAATCTAAACAGTTGGTCAGCATTTTGGTCCCCTTTTTTGTGGAATGGATGGATTGAATGATATGATGTGTGTGATTGATGATGAAAACTAGGTGGAGTAATTCAAAAAAGAGAAAACTATCACATAATCTAAGAAATACAAAACAAAAGTGTAGAAACAGAAAGTAGGGAAGCAAAGTGCAGGAAAGATGGAACATCTAACATTAAATTTTGAGGTAGAATTGATTGGAAAAGGGTGAGGGTGCCCTTGTTTGAAAATGGTAATTTTTTAGATTTTCAAAGTCTTAAGAGGAGCATCATAATTTATAGGTTCTTCCCTGTCAGATTTAGCTTCCAAATTTCATCAATCCATGAATAATCAATCTTTCTCTAATTTGATGAAAGAAGGTGTTTGAATGCTTGATCTAGGGTTTGATACTTTGAGGTCTCCAATATTCTTCAATCTACTTCAAACCTACAACCTGCAAGAAAGGCAAGAGAAAAGTAGTTATCATATAAGGGTTTGTCCTGGTCAAACCCCGTTTTGGTGTTTCTACCTCCACAAACAGCTATGATGATGTTGATAAAGAGTGCTTACCCTAGGTCAAATAGAGGCAAATGGATAAAAATGAATCATAAATCACTATGTTGTAACTTACCACTCATATTTGCATTCTTTGTTGGATTGAGGTCAATTGGCTTATCTCACACAAGGAGAAATTGATAGTTGCTTGAAGATCTTGAAAATTTTAGTACTCATAACAATGATAAACATAAAACATGAAGCATCTTATTATGCATAAACATGGATTTGATGATGTGTGGTAAACATGATATTGATTGATAAAGTGTTGTAGAAATGTTACTTATTCTACTCTTGAAATCACCTTAATTACTTTTTAGGATGCTCAAAAGATATTCAAAATTGCTTATATGTTCAAATGGAGGGAAAGTCATATTTATGAGTTTCAAAAAAAATTGCATTACTCCCACCATCAACCCCAAGGCTAAGAGCAATGTTAAAATTAAACTTCTGAAAGACAAAGCCTGTAAGGCCCCTCCTATTTCTCTGAAAAAGACTAATCCTAGTCGTAGCTCTATGGGAAAAGTGGGACCGAGGAAAAAGGGTGAGGATTTTGTAGAGGTTAACACCCCCTCTCCCCCACATGATTTGTTGGTGGTTTCCCTTGCTAGGAAAAAGAAGATTGTGGACCTCTAGGTGTGCAAGAGGGAAAGCAGAAAAAAAATAAGAAAAAAGATAAAGGTCCCATTCCCCTCCCTATTGAAGGAGGGACTAGTGATCATATCTTTGATGTTAATGGTGGGGATGAGGATAATGTGGGGACTACAATGTGACACTGATGGGTCAGGTGGCCACAAATCTACCAAACTATCCCAAGCCATGAGAGCTGAAAATTCTAAAAGAACCAAAGGCAAAAGTATTTTAGAGGAGTCTAAAGAAGAAGAGAAGGATGGAAAGGATTTTCTTCCTCAAGTAGATGATGGTTAGGAGGAAGACTCAAAGAACGAGTTTGAGGAGGATATAAATAATGATGAAGAAATGGAGGAACAAGAAAGAGATCTAATAAGGCGGAAGAGTTGTGAGAGGAGAATGAGTAGGAAGAGGCCAAGGATACAAAGATTATGGAAACGAAAATTTTGGGTCCCCCTCCCTTGGGTTTCTGAAAATATTGGATAAAAATGAGGATAAGGGACCTACGCCAAACATGGTCCAGGTCACTAAAGGAAAAGACGATAGTGATATTAAGGATCTCCATGCCAAGGTGGAGGAGCTAGAAAAGAAGATTGAAACTACCAGCACAATGACAAGAGGAAATGATGGAAAATGTCATTTCTAAAATCATAATACTCACTAATGGCATTATGAACAAGGTTGTTATGGGGGTTGTTTCTAGACACTCTAAATCATCAAACAAAAGAAAAAAAGAGATAAAGGCAACATTGAATAGAACGTGAAAGACAAAGAATGATGAGGATCTTATGATTAAGGAGGATTGGGAAGCATCTTTGGATTCCCTCCTCACGGATTGGAGTTTAGTTTGCTAGCCTTGGTGCTATAGTTTCATGTTATTTTCTTTCTATTTTTTCCTTAATTTTATTTTTTGGGCCTACATGCCCTTTAGATATTTGGTTCGGCTTGTGTTCCCTCTTGCTATTTCTTCCTTTTTATCTTATGTTGTTTTAAAACTTATGGGATCAAAGCTTTTTCCCTATTTTTTAATCAAAAATAGTTTTTGCATTATATTATTTTTATAAGCCAACAAATAATTTTGAATTTGTAAACATATTAAAAGCCAACAATTAAATATTAAATTTTGGGCCAAAATAGGAGAGACAAAGGTGAGAGTATCCTAGATTGGCCCTATTTTGAATTTTAGGTGCTTGTCGAATAAATAATTGATTTATTTCCCAAAATTGATTTAATGTGTTTATAGGGGTTGCAAGGGTTTTTCGAACTTCACCTTTCATGTTGACAACTTTTTTCATCTAATTTTTGATGAAACCAAAAGGGATTATTTAGCAAATTGTCAACATTCTATCAATATAAGATATGTTTTATTTTGAATTTGATAATTATTATTGATTTTCTACATGCACTATGTGTAAAGTCTTGATTGATAGGTTGATTGAACATCTATAACTTTTAAACAATATACATTTTTTAAATCCAAAAGATATGTCACACGCTATGCTTCACAAACTATAGTTTTAAAAAAATGAATTTCATAAATTTTTGACCAAGTTAGGGTGGTCGGACAAATGGTTTTTAATAATTCTAAAATTTCCTACTAGAAAATTCATAACTAACTATAAATAACTTGCAAAAAAATACAAAAAATATGCATCACATCTAGGCATGTGTCCTCTACTTATATTGAAATATTTGAAAAAGATATTTATTTTTGCTCATCATTAAGGCGGTCGGATAAACACTTGCTTTTTATTTTTTTCCAAAATTTAATGTACTGCATTGAAATTTTAAATTTTCACCAAATCAAATTACTTTATTTCCAAAAAAGGCCTAATAGCTTACAAACTACATTCAATTTGCTACAAATTATATTCCTACATATTTTTGAAATTATGTTAATAACCTATTCAAATTCTTATGTGAAGTTGCTTAATTTTATTTTTCTATATTTGTATTACCACTTAAGGGCCCTATTTGGCCCATCATGATCTTGAACTGACCCAGGTGACTCATGAATAAATAAAAACATCAAAAACTAGTGAATTCTAATATTCACTAGGTGAGCTTGATAAGAAACAACATAAGCTGGAGTGAAGTTCGATATTCTCTAAGTGAGTTTCAAAAGGGTAGCAAATGAAAATGCACAAGCTAGTGAGCTCCCATGTCAACCATATCAAGAATTATAAACAAAATCATGTTGATTGTTGAATAACCCTAATAAAGTGCTGCAAAGATGATCAATATTCCATGAAAGTATCACTAAGTTCATAGTATGTGTACAAAGTGAAGCACATTAGGTAAATGCACAAAGATGGGGGACCAAAAAGGGGTCTTAAGTGACCACCTTTTTTAAAAAAATTAAGAAAGACTACTCTTGGATGAGAAATTGAAGATAGTTATGCTCAAAATTTGAAGATACAACGAAAATAAGAGTCATCTAGTGCACTGAATCTACTTTCTAGACTACTCTTTTTTTTTAAATGGTAGAACTTAAGAGGTTCAAAAAGTGGGGCCACACAAAGTGTTCATTTTTTTCAAAAAAAACATGGCATAGCATTTGGTGTGGTCCCCCTAAAATGTCAACTTTTTTTTAGGATTTCAAAAATCGCTTCAATGAGAAATTAGCTAACACCATGTAGTTTTTATGCTAATTTTTTAATAAATATATTATTTTTATAAAAAAGCTATAGTGGACACATTTTGAAAAACAAAAATATTGAGCATTCTTCGCCTAAATTTTTTGAAAACTAATTTAAAATCATTTTTTTTAATGTGCAAATAATAGATTCTAGTTTTTAAAAATGTAATTTGTTTCAAATTTCAACGAACGAGTTAAAAATGAGACCAAAAAAAACCATACGTAAGTTTGTGACAAAAAATGGAGACACCAGCAAAAGAAATTAAAGATCAAAACTCTAAAATATTTGAAATGTGAAAAATACATGGTTAGAAAGCTAACAAAGAGCTCAATGTCACTACATCATTTTTTTTACTTGACATTAAAAATGTGTAAACTTGAGGGGGAGCATACTTGAGATTGTGTGAATTTTTTTACATTTTACAAAAACATGTCTTTGGACATTGAAATGTCAATCCAACCCTTTGGGTTGGAAGACCAAAGAAAATCCAACCCTAAGAGTTGGAAATTCCCAATGTAAACAATAACACAAGTGCACTATAATGTGCTTGCATTTTTTTATGACAAACTCTCTATCTTTCTCTTATTTGATGACTCAATTAAACACTCCTACATTCTGATACCAAACTGATGAGAGGCAAATAAAGACCAACACAAAAACTACTCTAGACTTGTTCTATCAGTCTTCAGACAACACCAAAGCAACATTAATGAACATCATAAATTCTTTTGTAATGGTAACTTGGAGTTCAACACCTCCACAATATCACATAGCCAACAAAAAGATTGCAAGTGCCAATCCCATGATAGAGAATTGAAGCATTAAGTGGGGAAACAAAAACAAAGTTCTAACAATTGACCTTCCATCAGTAATACAAAGAAAATTAATGTTCGGCACTTAATTGGCTAATGACCACGCTAAATGATATGGCAACAATACCAAGCAACCATGTGAATTAATCAATATAGAGTCCGTTTGCAACTCAAATGCAAAGTATTTACAATAATTGGAGGTCGCCCTAGCTATTGCCAACCTCTGACTACTCCCTCCTTGGTCGGCTATCTCCTCTTGACTGGTTGTTCTACTTTTCAAACCAAACAGTCTCTTCCCAGATGATCTACCGCTGCCTTCCTTAAGCATAACCATTTCTTTTCTCTCACTTCTTTGGATCAGTTTTTTTTTCCCTTCGATGTTATTCTTCTCCAAACTCAAGCCTAAATTTTATATTATATTTTTTTTCTCTCTTGGCTACTCCAGGCATCCCTCTACTCTCACGATACCAAGCCAACAACGATGTGGTTGAAGCTCAAAGGAATCGATTTCCTTTTTCTTTGCTTAAACTTCTTTTTTAGCTATCGTTGCCAATCTTCTTTGGCACAACTCAAGCCTTCCACCGCTTCTCATTTTTTTTGTTCCTTTGTTCCAAAACAAGTTCACTCTCCCTCAAAAAATAAATTTGTCTCCCTCTGCAACCAAGAGAATACAAGTTTTTTCTCTTGGTTTGATCCCCTTCAAGAAGTCGTTTCTTTTTACTGGCTAGAAGTACTCACAAGGGTGGTGAATCTTCCTCTAACTGCCTTGCATCATGATCGAATGGATTTACTTGAATCAAGAAGGTAAGTCTCCAAGGTTGTTTCCCAATAGTTGATTGACACTTGACAAGAATTTTCCCCAACCAAAATAGCATCACAATGCAAAAATGAAGAAAACCAAAAATTAAAGGCAAAATTGAAGATGTCCCTGCATCATTATTATGCTATATCTCTTTGTCTTTCTCCTTCCATTAGATTATATACATAAAATAAACATTTAAGTCTTATATTTTAAGTTATATTTCATGTATATAGTTTCAAGATGTTTGATAGTGGTTTCAAATCTGTAGGAGTTATGATGTAGATTCTAGGTTTTAGAAGA
Organism: Sequoia sempervirens; assembly: GCA_007258455.2. Taxonomy (NCBI): domain Eukaryota; kingdom Viridiplantae; phylum Streptophyta; class Pinopsida; order Cupressales; family Cupressaceae; genus Sequoia; species Sequoia sempervirens. Next base: position 207,422,877 of record VDFB02193867.1, on the reverse strand, counting down.
TCTTATTTAATTTTTTAAACGTACTCAAATTTCAATAATCAACAGGCTCTTATCATCTTTATCTCTCTATCTCACTCAATCTATATCCCTTAGGCTCTATATATCTGTCTCTCCCTATCTCCATCATTTTATCTACCTTTCTCTCTATCTGATACTCTCTCTCTCCCTTTAGCTCAAGAAATACCTCTCCATCCTTCTCCCTCTATCTCTTTTTCTCTCTCCCTCTCTACTTCTATCTCATCTCTCTCTCCTTCCCCCCTCTCTCTTTCTCTCTCTCTCTCTCCATCCCTCCATCCCTATTTTCCTTCTCTTTATATCTATCTCCTTATCTCACCATCCAACCTCTATCTCTCCCTCACTCCTTACCTCCCTAATTCCCACTCTAATCCTCTCTATTTCACCTCTAAGATACCAAAGCATCCATTTCATTGCTACCCAATGCTCTTTACTTGGATTTCTCATGTATCTATTAACAACACCAACTGCATGTGAAATATTAGGTCTTAAACTTTCTACTGCATTAGCATATGGTACATGAGAGATACAATCATTTTCTTCTTTATTACTAGGATATAAATTTGAAGAAAACTTAAAATGAAAAGCCAAAGAGATATTTATTGGTTTCACATTCATCATATGAAATTTAACGAGGATCTTCTCCACATATTTCTATTGTGATAACCAAAGCTTACCATGTTCCCTATCTCTGTGTATTTCTATGCCCAAAATTTATTTTGTTGTACTCCTAGATCCTTCATATCAAAAGTCTTAGCCAAGTAAGTCTTTAACCTGTTGATTTCAACTATGTTTTTTCTTGCTACAAGCATATCATCAATATATAACACCAAGATAATGAATAAATCATTTTTCAAACTTTTAAAATAAACACAATGGTCATATTCACTTTTTGTAAAGTTTTGGCTCACTATGAAGGAATCAAAACTTTTTGTACCATTACCTGGATGACTGCTTCAAGCCATACAATGACTTAATAGTTTGCAAACAATTTTTTTGTTGCGATATTGAACAAACCCTTCTAATTGTTTCATATATATCTCATCATCCAAATCTTCATGTAAAAATCTTTTAAAATCTAGCTTTTCTAACTTAAGATCAAGTAATGCAACTAGTGCTAATAGAACCAGAAGAAACAAGCTTAACAACCATTGAAAAATTTCATGAAAATCAATACCATATTTTTTAGAATACCCTTTTGCTACCAATCTTGTTTTGTACCTTTCAAATTTATCATCAACATTTCTTCAATTTGTAGACCCATTTGCAACCAACAACTTTCCTACCCTTTGAGAGTTCTACCAGGTACCATGTTTTATTCTTCTCCAAGGCATCCATTTCTTCTTTCATTGCTTATTTTCATTTAATATTTTTAGTACCATCCATTGCTTCTTGATAACAACTAGATTCCCCATTATTAGAAATCAAAGCAACAAATGAAACATAATCATCATACCTTTAATGAGAATTTGTACCCATGTAGATCTCCTTAAAGAAGGTTGTTGATGGATGAGCTTCCAACAAATTTTTTTGATGTTGTGGTACTTGTTCTTGTTTCTTTTCAACTTCTACTATGTCTAATTTTATGAGAGGATATATCAAATACTATATCTCTGCTAATGATGATTTTGTGGGTAGTAGGATCCCACAATTTGTATCCCTTAATTCCATCACCATGTAATGTCGTAAAATTGTACCCCTTGCAATTTCACATACATTCTTGCATCTACTTTAGTGTTTATTCCCTTAGTACTTGTGTAAGCTCATTTTAGCCCTTGCATCAACTCTTTTCCCCTCTCAAAATGCTCATAACCCCTTTTCAGTAACTACCCTCGCATGTTAGCTTTGTGTCAAACCTTGTACTTTTCTTATTCTTATCATTTTGTAGTGTGATGTGTTTGGACACTAGCATGCCACGTGAATGTCCATGCATTGCACTAGCGTCCCATGACATTTCAACGTTAAAATAGCCATTTTCAAGCATGTTTGCCACTTGTCAACTACTTTTGTTGGTGGTAACAGCCTGAGACACCTTGTAACGGCTCGAGAAGCTTCTTTTCCTTTCTATTCTCTCTTTAAAATCTATCTTTTCAATCCATTTGGCCTCCTTGGGTTCTCTCTCAAACTCTCTTCTCTCTCTCAAACTCACATAGCTCTCTATAGCTTTTTACAGGACTCAAGCTCTCAAGTTCTTACAACACTCTTTGCAACTCTCTTGGCTCTTGCATTTATTGCTCTCTCTCCCTTCAACTTCCTCAAGCCTTGCACGTGACATTTATCTTCCTTATCTTGTGTCTTTGAGCATCTTGGGATTTCTCATCCCCTATCTATTGCATCTCTACTTCGTGATACAAGTTCTCCTCCTCGAGCGAGGATTGCTTTTATCACTCTTGCATTCATTTCGTTTCAGTCTATTATTTCTCTATCTAGCTGTTCATGGAGGTGGGAACACCAAAATGGGGGTTTGACTACAGTGAGCCCCTATACAGCCCCAACATTTTTCCCTCGATCTTATGTGTGCATGTACTGAAGAAATCTACTAGCTGGAGGTTTCATTACTTGGGTTGTTGTAAGAACTTTCTTTCTCCTTCTCACTTTATCATTTACATTTCTTTTACTCTACTTCAACTTTGTCACATTTTGTTACTTTCTAGTATTCTAAGAGTTCCTGGCAGTCGGAGTAGAAGTAGTCCTTTTGTGCTTTATGTGACATTCTCAATTTTCGGTTTGTACAAGACGCTAGCACACCTCTGGGACTCCAGTGCGCCGCACTGTTGTCTGTATTTTGTGTTGTCATTCTTTGACCAAAAGTTCATCAGTTTGTCCAGAAAACCTCTATGACCTACTCTTTCTTATTCTAAAACACTTTCTCTATTCCTTGAGGTAGTTTAGGGCAATTCGCCCCTTGGGATTCTCTTCAGAATAAAGAGACTCATGAGTAGCGAATCCCCTTTCTCTACACAGCATAACCAACTAAAATATATTCTTAAATTTGGGGTCCAATTTAGAACGACAATCTTTAAAAATAAGAACATATGCATCACAACCAAAAAAAAAAAAATTGAATAATCACAAAAATGACCTATCCATAACTCTTCAGGAATCTTATCTATTGCAACAAATGGTTACTAATTTACCAAATAACAAGTTGTAGAGACTGTTTTTTCCTACAACTCTTGTTGCAACTTGGCAATACTAAGCATGCTCCTTGCTCTCTCTAGAAGAGTCATGTTCATGCATTCAACAACACCATTTTGTTTAGGAGTGTAAACTGTGGTTTTTATGTGTTTTGATCCTTGCTTCCTTACAATAATTTTCAAATTCCAAAGATGTGAACTTGCCTCCATTATCTATTCTTAAACACTTGATTGATCTGTCAGTACTTTTTTTAACCAAAACTCTAACCTACTTAAATACACTAAACACATCAATTTTACTTTTAAGAATATAGGCCCACACTTTTCTAGAGTAATCATCTATAAATGTCACAAAATATGATGATCCTCCAAAAGAAACTATAGGGGATGGACCCCAAACATCTGAATGAATATAATCTAGAATACCCTTAATTGTATGACTACCTGCTTTAAACTTCTGTCTAAATTGCTTCCCAAAAACATAATGCTTGTAGAAATTCAAATTCAAAGATTTTATATTTGGAAGAACTTACGATTTAACAATACCTTCAAAGCTTTCTTACTCATATGACCTTGTCATTGATGTCATAAATGAGTAGATTCATTTGTTTCCTTAGATACCACCGTACTTCATTTATTACAATACTCCCTTCTAGCTTCTAAAGGTTCCTAGTATTTGTAGCCTTCATAACCACCAAATTGCCCTTGGACACTTTTAATGATCCACCTTGACATGTAAATTTATAGCCTCCAGAATCCAAAACTCCCAATGAAATTAAATTATTTTTGAGTTCTAGTACATGTCTTACCTCTATTAATGTCCTTACAATACCATCAAACATTTTAATAGTAATGCTCCCAATCCCAACAATCTTACAAGAAACATTATTTATCATAAGAACAACACCACCATCAATAGCTCAGTAACAAGAAAACCAATTCCTATGTGAACACATGTGATTAGAAACACTAGAATCATTTATCATGATATCATAAGGTATTACAAACAGATAATACTTCATCAACCATACATGAACTTGTCTCAACCAAATTTGCTTCTTTTTTGTTCCTTTTTGGAGTCATCATTGTCTTCTTTCCTTTTCCAACAATATTTCTTGAGATACCTTGATTTATTGTAGTACCAACATTTTCCCTTTCCCTTTTTCCTTTTGACTTAGATCTGGATGTACCTCTCGAATCTTCCCCTTTTTATGCGGATTGACCCCTAGCCACCGTTGCTTCTAGTGTGGAGATTTCTATGTTAGATTTTTTCTGCACCTTTTCAAACAACAAAGCTCCCACAATAGAATCAAATTCAAGGATGTCAATTGTGCTAAAGCTAATGGAAGTGATTAAGTGATTCCAAAATTTAGGCAATGAACACAATAATGTGACTACCATGTCTTCATCTTTGACTGTTAGACCCATATTGGTTAATTGACACATAAGAGTATGGAAAACATTTAAATGATCAACAATTGTTGTACGTTTATTTGCAAAGTGTACAACTATATCTTCAAGTAGATTCGATTTGTTAAGTATTTTGTCATGTAAAGACTCCATTCTATTCCATAAGCATGCAACTATTTCCTTTCTAACAATATTGAAAAGAACATTATCTACTAAACAGAACCAAATTGTGCTAAGAGCTCTTATATCCAAATCTTCCCAATCCTCATTAGTCATATTTGCAAGTTTCTTCGACTTTCCTACTAATGCCTTGTGCAATCCATGTTGCACTAACAAATCACATCTTAAAATTTTATATCTCAAAATTCTTCCAATTTAATTTCTTCACCTTGAACCTTGTATTTGAAACCTTCGTTATTTGATCCTACAAAACAAACACCAAATCCTAACACAAATATTGCAAAATAACTACTATAATACCATTTATTGTGGAAGCGAAAAAGTAAACCCACAAAATTAAATAATATTGCAACACAAATTACTTGTGAAAAAATAAAGAAAAAAATATATAGAATAATAAAATAACAGACAAGAAGCATATTAGTTTTACTGCTTCTGAATTCGATTGTGTTTCAATTTTTTCATCAATGTTTCGGATCAGACTCAATGATCCATCATCAGGTTAGAGGGTTGAAAAGGAAGAGAAAATATTGACAAGAAACATATTCACATAATAAAACTTTGGCAATATGCCAAAGAAACATCCACAAGACAAAGTATCAATATTATTAATGATCAAAAGAAGTAATTACAATCTTCACACAATTACTATTATTCAATTTACAATTCGTCATTAAAATGTGTGTATATGTGTGTGTATATATATGAGATAACAACCACACTCAAAAACCCAAAAAAAAAAAAAAAAATTATAAGATATGATTTCTGTTTTATTATTGCTTTATTTGTTATCATTATCCAACAAATATCACATTATTTTTTTTAAAAATTGTCATTTATTATAAAAGTTATTTTAATTATCTAAATATAATCCTAAGCTTTTGTTATTTAATTATTCGTCCTTCTAAAAGGTAGTAAAAAGCATTTTATTTTATTTTTAAATTTACACAAATTAATGCTTTAAAAAGCGCATATTTTTTAGCAAGGCTAAACAGAAAAATTAAAGTAGATAACCGTTTAATTAATTATTTGCTTCAAGAGGATTAACTTGTGACTTATTTTATTCAAAAAATCATCTAATTATTTGCATGATTAATCTCCACCACACAATTTGAAAAAGCAAATGGATTTCTCAAAGCATATCTGTAGAAGCTTCCCAACCATGCTAAAGATTGAAACCCAAATTATAAAATAATCTCTCCACTATAACAATCGGATCCTTCTGCCTGGTACTTCTACAGGGATTTCTGCTTTTCTGCGTTCACCTTCACCAACCTCCATATTTTTTCCAATTCAGATTTTACCAGACCTACTAACCCAATCACAAAAATGATGCCTACGTAGTTTATTATAGCTAAACATATATAAGATGTGTATCAATAATTTTCGATCTCGCATACCTAATAATAAGTTTTGGAGATTAAAAAGCTAATTTGTTTAAAACCTGAATTAATGGTCACTGTTGACAGTGTTCTTAACAACCAATCAAAAGGAATTGAAAGGATTTAATCTCACATTAACATTCGGATGTCAATATGATATATCTGATCTTGGTAAACTTTATTCAAAAGACAGTTGTCTACTAAGCTGCAAAGTTATTATCAGAAATTATTTTGTTTAAGGGAATTTGTATTCACTTCCAGCAATATGTCTCAGATGCTATAAATTTGAGACTTCATCTATAGGGATATGTTTTTACACTTATATAAGTCATTGACCATGTTGCAGGTAGTATACCCTCCTTGCACCTTACACAATGATTATTGAGCATTCCCCTCGGATGCATGTCAAAAGCAGTGTCTTCCAAGATCCAGTAGACCTTCGCTCTCTGCCTTGCTTCATAAAAGACCCCAAAATTGTACCTAATGGCTAAACCTGTCTGAAAATTTCACTTTCCATTGCCCCGCTGAAATTTTGAGGAAACCCTCTAAAAAACATAAAAATAATGCAGTTCTTCCAAAAAAAAAAAAGATAAGATGCCAACTAGTGTCACAAGAATTGAGTTACATGGTGCATCCTTTTGCTGACTAAAATCAAATTCTCTGTAAATAAATGGTACAATTTCAAACCTAATGTTAAGGCAATCAAACACATTGGTTACTAAACATAGCGGGAGAAGTAAAGACTAGCAGGAGTAGCAGAAGGAGAGATAGACAGTAGAAGGTGAAGGTGAAAAGGATTTTGGGCAGCGAAGGAATGATGATAAGCAAAAGGGGTTTCAATGATGGGCAAATGTGGCTGCTTCAGGTGGATTATAGCGAAGTTTTCTTAAAACCTGCAAATTTTCCTACCATAATTAGCTCTTAATATCAGTGGAGAAGATTGTTACAATGCATCAATAGGATCATGGAAAAAAGATTGTTACAATGCCTTGAAGCCAATTTAACTTGTAACTTGTTAAAAGTGTAGAAGGTTAAACACCATTGCTTTGTTTTTGAGAATGATCCAGATGCATTGCTTTGTTTTAGGATATCAAGTTGCATAGTTGCTGTGTAATTTCAAATTTCGTTTGATTTGTTTCAGCATTTTTGTTTCCCTTTTATAAAGTACTATATTATATTTCAAGGGGATTTTGAATATGTATTTTAATATAGTCTATTATATGAGGTGTATCACATAATTTACAACTTTATTACTGTTAAATATGTTTAAATAGATTTATTAGTGTTAGACATTACAATTTATTTTGAAAATGAATCTTTGTAAAGAGTTTGATTTAGATTAGGAGTATTAGAGTTCAATTTAAAGTAGCACAAATGTTTGTATTGAATAAAATATCAAACAGTTATAAAATTGTGTGCTATATCACAAAAGCTTGGGTATTTATAATTTTATACATAAGAATATTTTAAATTGGCAAATTAGTTGTTAGTTATTAAGCTTTTATGTGTAAAGGAATATTAATATTATTAAATTAGATATTAATGTTAGATTTATTTTCCTTGGTTATGTAGGGATTGTAGTCATTTTTCACAAAGTCAAGAGGAGTATAATGCATTTTTTTCACAAAGCAAGAGGGAAGTATATCGTCTTTGAGGTCAGTTAAATTCTACTTTCTTTAAAATCTCTATAGATTTACACATTTCCAATCTTAATTAATATAAGACCATGTTTAATGTATTATCATGTTTCTTCAAAAAATTTATAATAATATAAAAAATATAATATAATAATATAATATTATAATAATTATAATGTAATATTATAATATTATATAATATAATAATATAATATTATATATTATATATAATAATATAATATTATATATAATATATAATATATAATATTATAATATCATATTATATAATATAATAATGTTATAATAGTTTAATAAAATTAGCAAATATAACCTATATATAAAATATGTCCAAATGTATTGAGGCGTTGAATTTTTTCAACTTTAATTTTTATTAAAGTTGAATGATGAAAAAATTAAACGCCTCAACATATTTTACATATAGGTTATATATTTGCTAGTAGCAGTTGCGACGTGTGTAACACATTGGATAAATTAATATATTTAGGGTTATGATTAGAGTTAGCATTTAGGATTAGGGTTTATATCATGGTTAGGGTTAGCATTAGGGTTAGGGTTTGGTTTAGATTTATTATTATGATTAGGGTTAGGGTTTAGTGTTAAAGTTGGGTTTATGGTCATAGATAGTGTGAGAATTATGTTAGGGTTAGGGGTAGAATTATGGTTAGGGTTAGGGTTTGGATTATAATTATAATAGGTTTCAGATTAAGAATAAGGCTCTGGTTAGTGTTAAGGGTAGGGTTGGAATTACTATTAAGGTTTGTATTGGAATTATAATTAGGGGTAGGGAAAGGATTTATATTTGGTTAGGGCTATGGTTAGGGTCAAGGTTAGGATTAAGGTTAATTAGCATTAGGGTTAGGATTTGGTTTATGATTATGATTATGGTGAGGGTTAGGGTTTAGACTTATTATTAGGGTTATAGTTAGTGTTAGGGTTTAGTGTTAAGGTTTAGTGTTATACATTGAATAAATTAATATAATTAGGGTTATGGTTAGGGTTAAAATTTAGGGTTACGATTTATATCACAGTTAGGGTTAGCATTAGGGTTAAATTTTATATCATGGTCAGGGTTAGCATTAGATTTAGGGTTAACCATATAGGATTAGGGTTTAGCATTTAGGTTTATGATTATGGTTAGGGTTAGGGTTTAGGCTTATGGTTAAGGTTATAGCTACAGTTAGGGTTTATTATTAAGGTAAGTGTTATCATTAGGTTTATGGTTAGGGTTAGAATTTTGTTCTATGGTTAGGATTATGTTTAGGGCTGACATTAGTGTTCTAGTTAGGGTAAGAATTATAGTTAGGGTGAGGAAATGGGTAGGATTGGGATTATTATTATGATTATGATAGAATGATAGAATAATAGTTATGGTAGGTTTAAGTTCAAGATTAGGATTAGTGTTAATGTTAGAGTTCAAATAATGGTTAGGCTTAGGGTTTACATTATGGTTAGGATTATGCTTAGAATTAGGGTTTGGGTTTTAGACACACACACACACACACATCTGCTACACATTTAGTATTTCATATATTTGTGACACATTCATTACAATTAATTTTTCACATTTATTTGCCTCACATCCACTTCAAGACATTATTTAATGCTACACATTTTAGCAAGCCACGTATATTACAAATAAGTAGTAGAACAAAATATGTTACAAAAATTTAAAATTTAGATTTATGGATGTATTATCTATTGCTACACATCACTTCAATCCTTTCTGAAAAATATTTCTCTTATATTATAATTATAAGTTAAACCAAACTGGTAAACTTTTCTAAAATGAGTAAACTGTTTGTAAAAAATTGTCAAAAATTATATCATATGTATTTTCCACACATGTAATATTTCATACATATTTGTCGCACTTCCATTTCAAAAATATCTTTAACACCACACAATTAATAGAAGGAAATATAAATTAGAGAGAAAATATATGTTTCACTACAACCAACTTGAATAACTAAGAAGTATCAAAGGTCAAATAAGAAGTAGCTATATGAAAAACACTTCACCGTAATGATGTAAGTATATCACATATTCTTCAATGATGAGATTTGTATTGTGACCTTTATTTGCATAATGATCATGATATACTTCTTTCATCATAGATGGAAATGCAACTACTTTTATAGATGTCTCGTAAACTACTTTTGCAACATCTTCCATTTTCAATATTTCTAGTTCTTCAACATTGTTAATCATTAAGGCTATGTGTTCAATATCTTTGACGATTTTTCTATAGGACTCTAAAATAGACCTTGCACATTTGTCCACATCAGTTTCAAAAACTTCATTCGAGTTTACAGGGGCATTTGGGCTTGCAACAATGATTTATGATTCATTCTCTAAAACATCCATAGTTTAAATTCTTTGCTGAAAATTAAAAAAAAAATTAGTATTTAGGAATTATGAGAATAAAACTATCCATAATTTGTGATAAAATAAAAATTGAAATTAATAATGTTTAGTAATACACACTATGAAACAAATAATGTAAACACTTAGAATAAGATATTAGTTGACTTACTATGTTGAAATGTCACCAAAATCATTTGAAATACCAAAAAAAATATATAGAATTATAAGAAAATGATGTTACATAAAGAAATTTAAACTTTATATTTTATTAAACTATGAATAAAATACATGCAATGACATAATAAATGCTGATAAATTTTATATAGTAGATGATTAGTTGTGTAATTACCAAACTCTTTCAATATAAAAAAATGAATATGTAGATTTTTACTACCAAGCATTTGGATCAAGAGAGAAAGGATCATGATATTGTTGATTAATTAGAGAAGTACAAACAAAAAAAGTGTGTTGACAATATTTATTACATCAAATAATTTCTAAGGATTTCAGTCTGCTCTCTTCTTCTTTTCTTCTAGCAACTTGTTTTCCTCTTTTCATTTTTCATATCTATCATATGTGAAGGGTGGCATAATTCTTAGTCCTTGCAAATATTTGATGCGTGATATTGCCACAAATGTGAGGCCGCTTCTTTCAATGGGACCTATATCAATAGTAGTTTTCTCTAGTGTTAAAGCTCAAGCCAATTTCAATGGAATTTGTTTTGTGCTAATCTTATCAATTGTTGGAATTGGAACTCTCTGGGGATGACGGTCATTGAAAGGAATTCCAGAGTAACTATCAAAATCTACAAGTACATATGATGGCAGTAGAGGTGGTACACTTCCAAGTCTATATACAATACTTTGAATATATCTAAGTGCTCCATTGACAAGACCCGTTTCAATCCATAAGTTCAAAGTTAGCATTACCCTTGCATTTTTGTTGAGTAATAGTTCCATGGTTCCATGGTTCCATGTTGATCTCATCACTTCCATCTCCATATATAGAACTATGTGTTGTTGTAATAACAACAATGCTTCATGCAATGGGGTTTGATAATGATAATAACTTTTTCGTATTATGATTGTGCACATTATCATTTGTTGAAAATAAATGAACAGTATTTTTGAACTCATCATTTTCTGTAGTACTCATGTTTGCATTGGATCTTGACATAAGTAACATCCAATCATCTATTGTAGGGATTACATCCCTTATGTTTGATAGAAGAACCCAAAATCTTTCTTGCTTATTGCTTTGTCCATCTTGTATGAAAATATGACTTAAAGTAACTACAGTTTTGAAATCTTCCCATAGTAGCTTTCCTTTCCTTCTACTTTCATATGTTGGTCTATCATTGACAAGAGACAATTGTACCAAATCTCTAACCAATATCATAGGTATGCCTAAAAAAATTATATTATAATATGTATATTAAAAAATATTTACTTTGAAATTAGTATTTTAATAGTAAGGAACAAAGCATATTACAACGTAGATCTCTTATTCTAAGAAATTTAAATACTAAACATACCTCCAAAAATTTTATGGCTATTTTTTGGAAATGCTTGTCGAAGATGAGAGTCTATGTTTTGGAGTAACCTCTCTCCCAGGAAGCTCATTTCGTCTATCAATATATATTTTATGTGAGATATTTCCTCTTGGAAACTTGCAAGTCTTGTGCCTTGTAGCTCACTAAATTCTTTTATTGGTATTCTCAACTTAGAATGAATCGTTGATGCTCCAATGTTGAATGTTGCAACTACCATAGATCTATGCAAGTAGATGCAGAGGAGAGCATTATGGAGAGGCTACATTTTGTAATGCTTGACTGATTGCACCAATTAAATACGACTTTCTTGTTCCTGTTGTGCCTTGGATTATCAAATATAAGGGTGATGCATCTTGACATGCATGATAGTGGGAGATTATGATGTTGACTGCTTTATTTTGTTCGTCCCTGAGGTTTCCATAGTGCACACATTGTGGTATCTCATCATGAATAAGACAATCGGTATTTCTCATCGAGTTAATGAAATTTGCAGCTTCATTTGTGTATTGTTCATTTTGAAATTCTTGAGACCAATTTGTTTGTTGATCTATATTTCTTCTGTCCAACATATCTATCTTTGAAACTTGCATAATCTATTCACGATGAAGTCTAGAAAAAAATCTCCCATTCATTCTTTGTAGTAGTACCTTGGGCATTATTGTTGTCTTCAGATTCAGAATCAGTCTCATTTTCAATATTTTTAGTATCTCCTCTTCTATTTAGGTGCCATTGATTATATATGAAGTTATCCCTTGTGGCAACTATAGATTCATCATTATTACCAATATCTATGTGAATGTCACGAAAAGGTTTGTAAAGTAATAACTCTAAAGAGCAAAAATCAAACCATTTTTCTGAGTAACGTGCAAGAATTGATTGAAATCTAGGAAAAACTTACAATAGCTGCTATTTTTCTTAGATTCCATTTATTGTCACCTCTCATTTTTTTGTTATATATCCATGATTTTGCAACATCAATAAGGCACAAAGCTTCCATAAATTGTGGCCTATTCCTATAAGCATCGATGAAAGATATGGTATGTTTCTCATTCTCTTCATCAACATTTAAGTCTACACATTTGAATACTTCCTTTGAAACATTTAAGTTGACAAATACTCTACTAATCTGTACCAATGGAATTTCTAGTAGCATATGACTTGTTTCTTGAGCTCCAATATCTCTTTCTATCAGTGTTTTAGTGATAATTCATCTATAAAATTTTGATGCTTAATCATCAAGATTTTCTACATTTGCTAGTTGAAACAACATCTAATGGTATTTCTTTGAACTTCTTTCAGCTTTAGCTGCATACTTTGCGATATACTTAATTATGACATGTTTCGACATAATAGGTTGCCAATCAATATTTTCTCTTCATAGTTGGAGTATGTAACAGTTGTATGAATTAACTCTATCATCATTTTTGAATGCCTCAAATTTTATCTTGCCAATTTCTAAATCTTTATGTATTCTAGATCCTTCTAAATTCAATGGCCATGGTGCATTGTACCTATACGTCATTAAAATATTTTCTTGGTAAATAAAATGATATATTGAAGGAGAACAATATTTATATTTGAAATAAATAAAACTGGTTAGGAAGCATTTGCCTACAAATCAATTTCCCACTCTTTTTGCATAGACATGCACCTTCTTTGCACATTGTGTGTCTTTGTATGGTATTTAGAATCTCATCATAGTCATCGCTGAAAGAAGTTTCTATTAGTTTTCTGGTGTTTTTCAATCATGGGTGCATACTGAAATTTTGATATGCCTAGAACATAAATTTAGATTTGTCAATATCATATTTGTTCTATTTTTAAATTAACTATATTAAAGAAAAAATTTAATTTATTAACTCACTATAATCATACCTATATGTTCAAAGGTGTGTATTTGTCGAGAGTTGCATGCGTGAACTAAATTATGGAGATATGATGCAACATAGTACAATTGATTTGAATTATTCCAATCTATAGTTTCCATATTTGGTGCTCCATTTAACCATATAAAACCATGCACATGCATGGATCCCCTATGCTGCCATTTGTATCTGCACCAATAGTTTTTAACATTCATACCATTCTCGAGTATCTCTTTTCTGAAAGTTGAGTTTCGTAAATGCATATATTGTGCAACAATGTATGGGTAGTCAATGACATTTTATTTTTGCCAAAGTTGTGCTTCTCATGGAGTGCTTAGTGGTGTTCTAGGAATTAATGCGTGCAAATATGGTCAGTATAAGTTTGTTGTGCTTAATGTGAAAAATATTGTTAGCATACCAATTTGATGAAGCATGTATGTTAATTTTGCTTGACACTTTTCCCAATATGATCTTGTTCCCCTTAAACTGGTTCCAAATCACATCAATTTGTCTGCTAGATGGGAGTGTGGTGTGTTCTCCATATGTTCACGCAACTCCTGTATTGTGATTGGAATTTCATGTAGACTTCTTTTAACGCAAACTGTTGTGCTATTTTGTGTTCGGTGTCTCATAATCATATTCATCATATAATAACAAAACCTTGGATTCTTTCCAAATCTATTATCTCTATATCATAACAGGTGCTTGAAAAATTCATGAAGATGTACTCTCCTTAGTCATGGTTCCAACCAATCACATTTACCATTGGGAAACAAAGAGGGGAATGACATGTCAAACAAACCTGGTGTGGTATATTCATTTATGGGAGACACACCAATGGTAGGCCGATCTATCATCACTGTTGGGTCTACATTAGGATTTCTAACCCATGCATGAATCAAATACATTTCCCTCTGAGCATTTGGTGGTTTGGATGCCATTGATGTTGTGTGCTCTATTATGTTTCTCTCATCTGTCTCCACCAAGGGGCCCACAAAAATAATATGATTTTTGTCTGAATCAAACTCCATATGCACTATTCACAACTCATTGAAAATGTTATGATCTAAATTTGGTGATAAATTGTCATGCATAATTTTGTATTGTAGGGAAGTGTATAGACGAGCTCTATTTACTGTGAAATTATAGTTTGTTCCACCTTGATACTTTTTGCGTACTACAATCATTGGAAGATCTTTAACTAAATGTGGCAATTTTTTTGCCACACTTTCTATGTTCTGTGGAAAACTGACTGTGTGCCCTCTATATTTCAATTGACCACTAGTTGCATGTGTCACCTGCGAAATTGGGCTCACACGTGCGATGAGCATTTCTTCCACTTGAGTTAGATTTTCCAATTCTACTAGTTGGGCCTTAGGATCCATATTGTTTTCAACTAAGAATCTATGGTTGCCTTTTTCTTGTCTACATCTATTACAAACAAGACCTTGGGGACTATGAAAGACACTAATTCCAATGTAATATTCTTGACAAATATAACACATCGTTGGTGATGCCAACCTATCCAATTTAAATTACGAAACGACATTTGAAATTTCATGAAATTCATTTCTAGCAATCCATTGGCATTTGGGAATTCATGTGGAAGTGATTTAGGAGTTGATCGCATTGCATGTTGATTTACATTTTCTAGTGTTTCTACAACACGTTCTATTGACCTAGAAGCTTCCTCTTCTATGTTCCTTTCAAAATCTGTTTTGTGTATATTCAAATTTCAATATTTTCCTGATGTCTAATTTGTTATGTTTCCCCTAGTTCGAGATTATTTTGTACTTGTCCCTCATTATCTAGAGGACATAACTCAACATCCTTTTGTTCTCTTATCAGTTGTCATGAATGTGCGTTCTCAGATGTGCGTTGGCGTGTATTTCTATTTATGTCTCTATGTTGTGGGTTGTCCATGTCCTGTCTTTGAGAATTTGAGTGATGCTCAGGTGTTTGGTGGCCTATATTTCTATTAACATTACCCTCTACTATTGTTTCACTTTGTAACTGTTCAATAGTGACCTCTAATCTATGTTTACCATATTGTTCTCTATCAACTTCATTCCTTTGGCCTCTGTACACATTCGCTTGAGCATTTTCCAATTGCTACATATGACATCTATGATATGCTTGTTGATATTCTTTATTGTATTGTTTTCTTTTCTCCTCTGTCTCAAAGAAGTGTTTCCTTGGTCAAACCATAGCTATTATATAAAATGCATAGAGAACTTAAATAAATAAAAAATATTTGTTTATATTATCCCCATAAAGATAAAATTTCAAAAATAAATAGAGTGTGCAGTAAATATTAATGTGCAAAATTAATTAATAGTATAAAAAATAACTCAAAAATAGAACTTCTGAAAATAGTAAAGACATAAATACTTAAAAAATGTGTTCTCATATTATAAATGTTGAAAGCAAAGTTCGATTAAAAAAAGGTGTGAGCTTGTGTATTCATCATTTATGTAATACCAAAATAAATATGGTCCAATGATATGTTTATCTCATTATAGATTTACCTAAATAAGTGAAGAAAATATTTAATGTCCTGAATTATGCTATTAGACTAATTTTATGTTTTGTCGAGATGATAAATCGACCCTAATGTATCTCTCGTGAAATATTCTATGTATTGAGCTTTTGATACAAATTTGCACAACTTCCAATCCAATATTTCAAGTCTTTTTAATTTTGGACATATTTTTATTCTTTGAAACCCCTATATAAGTAAATTAGAGTCGCCCTGTTCATATTGTTCATCATAAAATATATTCCTAACAAGGCTCCCAAATGCAACAAGTATGTCAGATGTGGCATAGCATGTTTCAATTGTTTCTTGAATTGAAGTAATGTCTCTGCCTTCAACTGCACATAGATGAGAGGTTATGAATTTAAGCCTGTCTATGAGTTCCTTGCATTTATTCATAAGATCTCTTCCTAATCGTTGGACTTCTATATCGTTGAAGTCATTTGAATCAATGCTTGAAAGTGCAGGACTTGTAACTGAGTGTCCTCAAAATCAGTATCTAGAATGTCAATGATTTCCACTTCTTCTACATGATTTTCCATGACTAGAATCTTGATTATGTCTATTTCTTCAATATGATTTTCCATGACCTAAAATAATAATAGAAGGATTATTTGTAGATGGGAACAAAATAGATAGATTTTCAAAAATCATTATAATATTAGTACTAACCTTTATTATTATGTTCTTAAACTTTTCCCTAACTCTAATTGAATTGTGATAGTAACTCAAATCCTACCTATAATCCCATTCAAATACTAAGACTAACCTCAACCATAAAGATAATTATTATTATCAAAGTTATAATCTTAATTTTTTATTTTATTTTATTTTTCATCTACATTTTCCATTAAGTTAAAATAGTATCATAAAAGTTTTGAGAAATTTGTAAATTTTATTTATCTTTATCAAAAAATATTATAATACTATAATATATAATATTATACGATTAAATATTATTTATCTTTATAGCATTATAAATCATGAAAATTATTTTTTCAAAGACTATATGTCATAGGTCATAGTATTGCTCTAATTTTTAGAGATAATTCGAAGATGTATATGTTAACAGTATAAGTTAGTAGTAGTAAATATTAAACCAATACTATGACCTATGATGTATAGTCTTTGACAAAATAATTTTCATGATTTATAATGCTATAAAGATAAATAATATTTAAATGATCTATAATATTTCAATAACAATATATATTAACATATAACTATTTTAAAGTATATTTCAATATGCTTGTTTTATAGCTCAACATTTTTTCATTCATAAAATCAAATGTTTGATTAAATCAAATTTATCCTTGGGAAAAATATTTTGTCTTTTAACTAAAACCTATTGTTCAACGCAAATTAGATGGTATTTCAAGATGAAAAAATAGGTTTCAGTTAGAAAACTAAAAATATTTTTCCCAAGGATAAATATGATTTAATCAAACATTTGATTCTATGAATGAAAAATTGTTGAGCTATAAAACAAGCATATTGAAATATACTTTAAAATAGTTATATGTTAATATATATTGTTATTGAAATATTATAGATCATTTAAATATTATTTATCTTTATAGCATTATAAATCATACAAATTATTTTGTCAAAGACTATACATCATAGGACATAGCATTGGTTTAATTTTTAGAGATAATTTGATAGATGTATATGTTAACGGTATAAGTTAGTAGTATTAAATAGTATAATATTTACTACTACTAACTTATACCGTTAACATATATATCTATCGAATTATCTCTAAAAATTACACCAATACTATGACCTATGACGTATAGTCTTTGACAAAATAATTTTCATGATTTATAATGCTATAAAGATAAATAATATTTAATGTATAACATTATATATTATAGTATTATAATATTTTTTGATAAAGATAAATAAAATTTATAAATTTCTCAAAACTTTTATGATACTATTTTAACTTAATGGAAAATGTAGATGGAAAATAAAATAAAATTAACAATTAGGATTATAGTTGATAATAATAATTATCTTTATGGTTGAGGTTAGTCTTAGTATTTGAATAGAATTATAGGTAGGATTTGAGTTACTATGACAATTCAATTAGAGTTAGGGAATAGTTTAAGAACATAATAATAAAGGTTAGTACTAATATTACAATGATTTTTGAAAATCTATCTATTTTGTTCCCATCTATAAATAATCCTTCTACTATTTATTTTAGGTCATGAAAAATCATATTGAAGAAATAGAAATGATTGAGATTCCAGTCATGGAAAATCATGTAGAAGAAGTATAGAAATCATTGACATTCCAAATACTGATTTTGAGGACAACTCAGTTACAAGTCCTGCACTTTCAAGCATTGATTCAAATGACTTCAACAATACAAAAGTCCAATGATTGGGAAGAGATCTTATGAATCAACACAAGGAACTCATAGATAGGCTTAAATTCATAACCTCTCATCTATGTGTAGTTGAAGGCAAAGACGTTACTTCAATTCAAGAAACTGTTGAAACATGCTACACCACAGCTGATATACTTGCTGCATTTGGGGGCCTTGTTAGGGAGATATTTTATGATGAACAATACGAACATGGCAACTCTGATTTACTTATACAGGGGTTTCAAAGATATCTCAACCAAATGTAATGCAATAAATAGCCATAGTACTATGCAACAAATTTTTTTGTAATATGTAACAAACAGTTTGTATTTATTAAAATATAAATAAAATTTTATTTTTATCAAAATAAAAATATATCCGACATAAAAAAGACTTGAAATAGTGGATTGAAAGTTGTACAAATTTGTATAAAAAGCTCAGTACATAGAATATTTCAGGATCTAGATACATTAGGGTCGATTTATCATCTCGACAAAACATAAAATTAGTCAAATAGTATAATTCAGGACATTAAATATTTCCTTCACTTATTTAGGTAAATCTATAATGAGATAAACATTTCATTGTCATATTTATTTTGATATTACATAAATGATGAATACACAAGCTCACACCTTTTTTTATCGAACTTTGCTTTCAACATTTATAATATGCGAACACATTTTTTAAGTATTTATGTCTTTACTATTTTCAGAAGTTCTATTTTTGAGTTGTTTTTTTATACTATTAATTGATTTTGTAATTAATATTTACTGCACACTCTATTTATTTTTGAAATTTTATCTTTATGAGGATAATATAAACCAATATTTTTTATTTATTTAAGTTCTCTATGCATTTTATATAATAGCTATGGTTCGATCAAGGAAACACTTCTTCAAGATAGAGGATAAAAGAAAACAATACAATAGAGAATATCAACAAGCATATCATAGATGTCATATGTAGCAATTGCCAAATGCTCAAGCAGATGTGTACAGAGGCCAAAGGAACGAAGTTGATAGAGAACAATATGGTAAAAATAGATAAAAAATCACTATTGAACAAATACAAAGTGAACAATAGTAGAGGGTAATGTTAATAGAAATATAGGCCACCAAACGCCCGAGCATCACTCAAATTCTCAAAGACAGGACATGGACAACCCACAACATAGAGACAAAAATAGAAATACATGCCAACACACATTTACAATGACTGATAAGAGAACAAAAGGATGTTGAGGTATGTCCTCTAGATAATGAGGGACAAGTACAAAACAATCCCGAACTAGGGGAAAAAAATAAATTAGACATCAAAACAACATTGAAATGAATATACACAAAGTAGATTTTGAAAGGAATGTAGAAGAAGAAGCTTCTAGGTTAGTAGAACATGTTGCAGAAACACCAAAAAATGTAAATCAACATGCAATGTGATCAACTCTTGAATCACTTCCACATGAATTCCCAGATGCCAATGGATTGCTAGAAATGAATTTCAAGAAATTTCAAATGTCATTTCATAATAAATTAGATAGGTTGGCATCACCAATGATGTGTTATATTTTTCAAGAATGTTACATTGGAATTAGTGTATTTCATAGTCCCTAAGGTCTTGTTTGTAATAGATGCAGACAAGAAAAAGGCAACCATAGATTCTTAGTTGAAAACAATATGGATCCTGAGGCCCAACCGGTAGAATTGAAAAATCTAACTCAAGTGGAAGAAATGCTCATCACATGAGTGAGCCCAATTTTGTAGGTGACACATGCAACTGGTGGTCAGTTGAAATATAGAGAGCACACGATAAGTTTTCCACAGAACATAGAAAGTGTGGCAAAAAAATTGCCACATTTAGTTAAAGATCTTCCAATGATTGTAGTACATAGAAAGGATCAACATGGAACTTCAAAGTAAATAGAGCTAGTGTATACAATGCCCTACGATACAAAATTATGCATGAAAAGTTTTACTCTGATGTCATTATTGATGAAAATTCTCTTGATAATATATCACCAAATTTAGATCATAAGATTTTCAATGAGTTGCGAACAGTGCATATGGAGTTTGATTTATACAAAAATGATATTGTTTTTGTGGGCCCATTGGTGGAGACAAATGAGAGAAACATAATAGAGCACACAACATCGATGGCATCCAAACCACCAAATGCTCCTGAAGAGGGAAATGGAGTTGATTTGTGCATGGTTCAAAAATCCTAATGTAGACCCAACAATGATGATGGATTGGCCTACCATTGGTACGTCTCCCATAAATGAATATACCATGCCAGGTTTGTTTGACATGACATTCCCCTCTTTTTTTCCCAATGGTAAATGTGATTGGTTGGAACCACGACTAAGAAGAGTACATCTTCATGAATTTGTCAAGCACTTGCTAGACGATATAGAGATAATAGATTTGGAAAGCATCCAAGGTTTCGTTATTATATGATGAATATGATTATGAGACATCAAGCACAAAATAGCACAATAGTTTGTGTTAAAAGAAGTCTGCACGAAATGCCAATCACAATACAAGAGTTGCATGAACATATGGAGAACACATCACACTCCCATCTAGCAGACAAATTGATGTGATTTGGAACCAATTTAAGGGGAACAAGATCATATTGGGCAAAGGTTCGAGCATAATTAACAAACATGTTTTGTCAAATTGGAATGCCAACAATATTTTTCACTTTAAGTGCAATAGACTTGTACTGACCAAATTTGCACACATTGATGCCTTGAACACCACCAAACACCCCATGAGAAGCACAACTTTGGAAGAAACAAAATGTCATTGACTACCCACACATTGTTGCACAATATATGCATTTACGAAACTCAACTTTCAAAAAAGAGATACTCAAGAATGGTATGAATGTTAAAAACTATTAGTGTTGATACGAATGGCAGCATAGGGGATCCACACATGTGCATGGTTTTATATGGTTAAATGGAGCACCAAATATGGAAACTATAGTTTGGAATAATTCAGATCAATTGTACTATGTTGCATCATATCTCCAAGATTTAGTTCACGCTTGCAACCCTCGATGAGATACACACCTTTGGAACATATAGGTATGATTATAGTGAGTTAACAAATTAAACCATTTGTTTAATATAGTTACTTTAAAAATAGAGTAAATATGATATTGAAAGATCTAAATATATGTTCTAGGCATATCACAATTTTAGTCTGCACCCATGTTTGAAAAACACCAGACAACTGATAGAAACTTCTTTCAATGATGACTATGACAAGATTCTAAAAACCGTACAAAGACACACAATGTGCAAATCTAAGGTGCATGTCTACACAAAAAGAGAGGGAAATTGGTTTGTAGGTAAATGCTTCATAACTAGTTTTATTTATTTCAAATATAAATATTGTTCTCCTTCAATATATCATTTTATTTACCAAGAAAATATGTTAATGGCATATAGGTATAATGCACCATGGACATTGAATTTAGAAGGATCTAGAATATATAAAGATTTAGAAACTGGTGAGATAAAATTTGAGGCATTCATAAATGATGATAATGTTAATTCATACAACTGTTACATACTCCAACTGTGGAGAGAAAATATTGATTGGAAAACTATTATGTCGAAACATGCCATAATTAAGTATATCACAAAGTATGCAACCAAAGCTGAAAGAAGTTCAAAGACATACCATCAAATACTGTTTCAACTAGAAAACATAGATAATCTTGATGATTTAATGTAGAAAATCCTAATGATTTAGTATCAAAAGTTTATTGACGGCTTCTCATTGAAACACTGATAAAAAGAGATATTGGAGCCCAAGAAACAAGTCATATGCTACTAGAACTTCCATTGGTACAAAGTAGTAGAGTATTTATTAACTTAAATGTTTCAAAGGAAGTATTCAAATGTGTAAACTTAAATGTTGATGAAGAGAATGAGGAACAAACCATATCTTTCATTGATGCTTATAGGAATAGGCCCCAATTTATGGAAGCTTTGTGCCTTATTGATGTTGCAAAATCATGGATAAATAACAAAAAAAGGAGAGGTGACAATAAATGGAGTCCAAGAAAATTAACAGCTATTGTAAGAGTCTTTCCTAGATTTCAATCAATTACTGCATGTCACTCAGAAAAATGGATTGATTTTTTCTCTTCAGAGTTATTGCTTTACAAACCTTTTCATGACATTCACACAAATATTGGTAATAATGATGAATCTATAGTTGTCACATGGGATAACTTTAGATATAATCAATGACACCTAGAAAGAAGAGGAGATAGTGAAAATACTGAAAATGAGACCGATTTAGAATTTGAAAACAATGATAATGCCCAAGGTACTACTACAAAGAATGAATGGGAGATTTTGTGTAGAATTCATCGTGGACAGATTATGCAAGTTTCAGAGATAGATATGTTGGGCAGAAGAGGTATAGATCGACAAACAAATTGGTCTCAAGAATTTTGAAATAAACAATACACAAATGAAGTTGTAAATTTCATTATCTTGATGAGAAATACCGGTTGTCTTCTTTATGATGAGATAACACAATCTATGCACTATGGGAACCTCAACGAAAAACAAAATAAAGTAAGTAACATCATAATCTCCCACTATCATGCATGTCAAGATGCATCACCCTTATATATGATAATCCAAGGCACAACAAGAACATGAAAGTCGTATTTAATTGGTACAATCAGTCAAGCATTATAAAATGCAACCTCTCCACAATGCTCTCCTCTACTTCTACTTGCATCGATGAGAGTTTCAACATTCAACATTCAACATTGGAGAATCAATGATTCATTCTAAGTTGAAAATACTGATAAAACAATTCAGTGAGATACAAGGAACGAGACTTACAAGTTTCCAAGAGGAAATGTCCCACATAAAATATATATTCATAGATGAAATGGGCTTCCTGGGAGAGAGGTTACTCCAAAACATAGACTCTCGTCTTTGACAAGCATTTCCAAAAAATAGCCATAAAAGTTTTGGAGGTATGTTTAGTATTTAAATTTCTTAGAATAAGAGATCTACATTGTAATATACTTTGTTCCTTACTATTAGAATACTAATTTCAAAGTAAATATTTTTTAATATACTTATTATAATATTTTTTTAGGCATATCTATGATATTGGTTGGAGATTTGGCATAATTGCCTCCTGTCAATGATAGACTAGCATACAAAAGCAGAAGGCATGTAAAGCTACTATGGGACAAATTCAAAACTGTAGTTACTTTAAGTCATATTTTCAGACAGGATGGATAAAGCAATGAGCAAGAAAGATTTCGTGTTCTTCTATCAAACATAAGGGATGTGAACCCTATAATAGATGATTGGATGTTACTTATGTCAAGATCCAATGCAAATATGAGTACTACAAAAAATGATGAGTTCAAAAATATAGTTCATTTATTTTCAACAAATGATAATATGCACAATCATAATAAGAAAAATCTATTATCATTATCAAACCCTATTGCACGAAGCATTGTTGTTAAAACAACACATAGTTCTATAGATGGAGATGGAAGTGATGAGCTCGACATGGAACTATTACTCAACAAAAATGCAAGGGTAATGCTAACTTCGAACTTATGGATTGAAGCAGGTCTTGTCAATGGAGCACTTAGATATATTCAAAGTATTGTATATAGACCTAGAAGTGCACCACCTCTACCGCCATCATATGTACTTGTAGATTTTGATAGTTACTCTAGAATTCCTTTCGATGACCATCATCCCTAGAGAGTTCCAATTCCAACAATTGATAGGGGTAGCACAAAATAAATTCTATTGGGATTGGCTTGGGCTTTAACCATACACAAGTCACAAGGGTTGACACAAGAGAAAGCTACTATTGATATAGGTCCCATTGAAAGAAGCAGTCTCACATTTGTGGCAATATCACATGTCAAACATTTGCAAGGATTAAGAATTATGCCACCCTTCACATATGATAGATATGAAAAAATGAAGAGAGGAAAACAAGTTGCTAGAAGAAAAGAAGAGAGCAAACTAAAATCCTTGGAAATTATTTGATGTAATAAATATTGTCAACACACTTTTTTTGTTTGTACTTCTCTAATTAATCAACAATTTCATGATCCTTTCTCTCTTGATCCAAATGCTTGGTAGTAAAAATCTACAAGTTCATTTTTTTTATATTGAAAGAGTTTGGTAATTACACAACTAATCATCTACTGTATAAAATTTATTAGCATTTATTATGTCATTGTATGTATTTTATTCGTAGTTTAATAAAATATAAAGTTTAAATTTCTTTATGTAACATCATTTCCTTATAATTCTATATATTGTTTTTGGTATTTCAAATGATTTTGGTGACATTTCAACATATTAAGTCAACTAATATCTTATTCTAACTGTTTACATTATTTGTTTCATAGTGTGTATTACTAGAAACATTATTAATTTCAATGTTTAATTTATCACAAATTGTGGATAGTTTTATTCTCATAATTCCTAAATACTAATTTTTATTTTTTTAAAATTTTCAGCAAAGAATTCAAACTATGGATGTTTCAAAGAATGAATCAAAAATCATTGTTGCAAACCCAAATGCCTCTGCAAACTCAAATGAAGTTTTTGAAACCGATGTGGACAAATGTGCAAGGTCTATTTTAGAGTCCTATAGAAAAATCGTCAAAGATATTGAACACATAGCCTTAATGATTGACAATGTCGAAGAACTAGAAATATTGAAAATGGAAGATGTTCCAAAAGTAGTTGACAAGAAATCTATAAAAGTAGTAATTGCATTTCCATCTATGATGAAAGAAGTATATCGCATTCATTATGCAAATAAAGGTCGCAATACCAATCTCATCATTGAAGAATATGTGATGTACTTACATGATTACGGTGAAGTGTTTTTCATATAGTTACTTCTTATTTGACCTTTGATACTTCTTAGTTATTCAAGTTGGTTGTAGTGAAACATATATTTTCTCTTTGATTTATATAAGTTCAATGAGCAACAATATTAATTTTCATATATGTGGTTTATTAAATTGTGTGGTGTTAAAGATATTTTTGAAATGGAGGTGCGACAAATATATATGAAATATTAAATGTGTGGCAAATACATATGATATAATTTTTGACAAATTTTTACAAAAAATTTACTCATTTTAGAAAAGTTTACCAATTTGGTTTAACTTATATTATAATATAAGAGAAATATATTTTAGAAAAGATTGAAGTGATGTGTAGTAGTAGATATGACATCCATAAATCTAAATTTTAACTTTTCATAACATATTTTGTTCTACTACTTATTTGTAATATACACGGTTTTCTAAAATGTGTAGCATTAAATAATGTCTTGAAGTGGATGTGAGACAAATATATGTGAAAAATTAATTGTAATGAATGTGTCACAAATATATGAAATACTAAATGTGTTATAGATATGTGTGTGTGTCTGTGTCTATAACCCAAACCCTAATTCTAAGCATAATCCTAACCATAATGTAAACCATAAGCCTAACCATTATTTGAACTCTAACATTAACACTAATACTAATCTTGAACTTAAACCTACCATAACTATTATTCTATCATTCTATCATAATCATAATAATAATCCCAATCCTACCCATCTCCTCACCCTAACCTGAACATTAATGTAAACCCTAAACATAATCCTAACCATAAAACAAAATTCTAACCCTAACCATAAACCTAATGCTAACACTTACCTTAACACTAAACCCTAACTATAACTATAACCCTAACCATAAGCCTAAACCCTAACCCTAACCATAGTGATAAACCTAAATGTTGAACCCTAACCCTAAATAGTTAACCCTAAATCTAATGCTAACCCTGACCATAATATAAATTGCTTTAACCCTAATGCTAACCCTAACTGTGATATAAATTGTAACCCTAAATTTTAACCCTAATCATAACCCTAATTATATTAATTTATTCAATGTATAACACTAAACCTTAACACTGAACCCTAACGCTAACTCTAACCATAATCATAAGTCTAAACCCTAACCCTCACCATAATCATAATCGTAAACCAAATCCTAACCCTAATGATAATCTTAACCTTAATCCTAACCTTGACCCTAACCCTAACCCAAACGATAGCCCTAACCAAATATAAATCCTTACCCTACCCCTAATTATAATTCTAATCCAAACCTTAATAGTAATTCCAACCCTACCCTTAACACTAACCAAAGCCTTATTCCTAACCTGAAACCTATTATAATTATAATCCAAACCCTAACCCTAACCATAATTCTTCCCCTAACTATAACATAATTCTCACACTAACTATGACCATAAACCCATCCTTAACACTAAACCCTAACCCTAATCATAATAATAAATCTAAGCCAAACCCTAACCCTAATGCTAACCCTAACCATGATATAAACCCTAATTCTAAATGCTAACTCTAATCAAAACCCTAAATATATTAATTTATTCTATGTGTTACGCACACCGCAACTGCTACTAGCAAATATATAACCTATATATAAAATATGCCGAGATGTCTCGAGGCATTTACCACACAAGAAAGTAGGTAGAACTAGTCACATAGACAGTCAACAATTGAAGGAAAAGCTTTCAAAGGGGTCCTTTGAGAACCCTTTAAAAGAAAAGGGGTCCACTCAAGGGACACTCAATTTGAAAGCGATATCATTTTTGAAAAGAGAATATTTTTTGCCAATGATTCTAGCATCAAGGAATCATTCTAAAAGATTCATTTCATCAAGGAATTCAAAAGAAAGAATGTTCCCTTGCATGGGTAAGTCCATATTATATCTTACAAATTTTGATGAAAGAAAAATTTGTCTAGGGGTCCATGTTGAAGAATGCAATTTTTGAAAAAAAAATTGTTAAATATTTTCAAAAAGGGATTCGTTGGCCACTGAATACACCTTTTGAAAATTGAATTAGTATGATAGCCCCCCTTAGGATGGTGCATGCTAAAGAGACACGTGATATCCTTAGGAGAGAAAAGAAAGAATTAAGGTGATCTTGTGGCCCGTGAAACATGACAAGATGTAACCATGGTAATGTTGTCACACACACGAGGGACAACACACAGGCACCACAACATCACAAAGCAAGTAAGGAAATAATAAAGATAACATAAACAAAAACATATACATCAAGAGATAGGGGGATCTAATATTTCGAGGTCAGATCTACTCATAAATATAGATAGATAGATATAATAATATATAAATGAGTTTTCATCAACCCCCTAATATATCATACCATGTGAAGAAAGGCACTTGAAAACAAAGTAAAAATAAAAAATGTGGTCAACATGGAAGGGAGGCCTAAATGCCCCCAACACTTAGCATCATCCCCAATTGTCGAAAATCAAGGAACAACAAAGGGAGGAATGATGTGACAAATAGAAAAAGTTTATGACACAAAAACACTGCTGTATCCAAGCACCTATGAGGGTGACAAGTGTCCTCTAGGAACACATAAAAAAAGCATGGGGAGCACAACACACACAATCTAATCTATAGATAAAGAAGAGGCACCCCCTAGTCCTTGTCAACCAAGGGGTCATCATTCTTCCAATTTAGATCATTATAACGGGAGGGCAGATGAGCTTGCAAGGGCGGGATGACAAGGGGGGTACCCTCTAACTCTCTTGCAAAAAGAGCCAAGGAAGAGGGACCTTCAAGTTTTTCTTCACTCAGTTCTTGTGAGATGAACATCAATGATCTTGCAAAGATCGTCGATAGAGCCGTGACATCGTTTACAGAGTTGAACATGCACTTTATAGGAGTGTCATGTGTCAACTGAGCAAGCGATGGAGGAGGTGCCTGAGATTCACTGTCGACCTCACCAAAGGACTTGGGGGTAGTGACAAACTTTGGGGACGCCGAGGCTAGCTCTGTCACTAGGACGACGTAGGCCAATGCAAAAATAACTTCTAAAGAAGGTGATCCCTTCTTTCAACCCCCATTGCAAGTAGGGTCGTCCTCCAAATTTTTCTTTATTGGATGATACAATATCCTCACAGACAAAGCAAAAGGAAAGGAGGAAGAGGTGGATACGGTAGTAGATACCACTGAAGTATTTGACATATCCATAGGTTTTGAGAAAGGTGGGATGTCCGGAAGGGACATCAGAAGAGGAGGCTTAGCCGAAGGAGCGATGAATACTTGCACCCTTTTAGGGTGAGGATCATTCATGCTCGTAGGGGAGCTGGAAGCAAGATTGAGGTGGAAGGAACTGATATAAAAAGGATAGAAGAGGGGGACACAATAGAAGATGCCAAAATAGGAGTTGTTGGCTCTCCTCCCTCCTTCTATGAAGTGGCCTACTTAGTAGCCAGAGCCTTCCTCTGACGCTTACGCTTGCGTGCAAGGTGGTTTTTTCAGCTCTAGGAGCTAGAGGCTACAACCTAAGGAACAAGAGGAGGCTCCTATTCAACCATTGGAGTTTCCCTCATAGTCATTTTTGGTGGAGGGAGTGAATCCTAGATAGGAACAAGAGAAAATACAATAATAGATGGGGGAGCAGACTCGAGCACCTCAATGGTGGGCCTCTTCCCATTTTCCACCTTAGAGGTAGGAGTAGTAGGAGGCCACGAAGGATGAGACGCATAAGTGGCTCCACAAGGACCTTTCCCTTTACCATACAAGACGGTTCGAGGCATTGTGGGTAAGATAGGAAGGTCAAACACCTAATGCTTGGCCTTCTTCCAAGCGAGAACCATCAAACTTCCCAAAAGACACATAGGGGAAAAAGTCGAAGGCACTACAGGAAGGTGAGAGGCAAAAGCAAGAAAAACTGTATGGGAAGAAGGAGAGGGAGAATACTCTTGAGTATGAGTAGGCTTTGCCTCCCCCTTTTGAGAGGAGGAGAAGGTAGCTTGTTGCGCTCTTAGAAAAGCCTTAACCAAAATCGCATCGAGAAAGGGAGGATAGGTCACTTTTGGCGCTATGCCCCCATTCTCATATTTCACATAAGTTTGATACAATAGGTCCATCTTGGGAGGGAGAAGACCAATAGGGGCAAGCCAGAAGTGAGCAAGTGAGTAGTCTCCACATGCCACCATCGGTTTATAATTGATGTTGTGGACTAGATGCAAAGAACCCTCATGAGAGAACTTCAAGCACTTATGGATTACCGATGGAGACTGCATTCATGGAAACTAGCCAAGGAATGCCTAATTTCACTATGAACAAATCAAACCCCAAGATAATATCAAAGAGAGCATTCGCAGTCCTAGGCCTAACTAGGACTGACAAGGTGATAGAACTAATGGGAGGAACAAAAATCACATCATGTGTATGTATAGTGCTTTTAGACTCATCATATCCATCCTTATTAAAAAAAATTATCAACATGATCTCCTTTGTGATAACATTCATCCGACATGTGAGGTCAACGAGAATGCCAATTACAGTGTTCCCGTTGATGCGTGCGAGAATGTAGAAAGGAGATGTTTCTCTATTAAATTTCATCAATAAATCCTACAAGGTAAATGTTATAGCAGGAGATCCACTCACAGGCTGCATAGATGGGAAGGAAGCCATCTTTACGTACACTAGAGAGGAATTTCACAATTAGAGGTTTCACTTCACAATGCTTAGGAATTATTCTAGCTATGCCACTAGGGGCTGTAGGTTGGGTTACAAGGCTATGCACCTTGCAACACACACACCCACAACACTCCTAGAACATGAGAGAAGAGTCTTTCAACAATACCAAATGGAACTAGAATGATTCACATCAATTTCACCAAAATGTAGAGGAGGGGGACCGACTGCTCAGGACCCTAGGTCACAGGAGGGTCTAGAACAATCAGCTTACCTGATCTACCTCATGCTAAGTATTTTTTAAAGTAAGTTTAATGTTCCAAGAAGGTGAAAAGGAAGGACAATTGGTATGTCACTATCCTTTTATCAACTCAAGAGTTCAGGGGACAGGTGAGAAAATTCTTGAGTCCAGACTGTAACCTAGGAAGTTCTTTGCTAGAGGACTCTAGTGCAGAAGACAAACGACAATGTAGTGCACTAGCATCCTAGTTGAGCATTGGTGTTCGTATGGACAGAGAGTGTTGGTAAGAGACACTGCACAAGTCATCTGGTGTTGTCATTGATGGAAACCCTAGTCAGTAATCATATCCGCACTTCAATATTTGCTCGTACCAGAAGTCAGATTGAAGATATGTGTTAACTGTCAAAACTAAAATAGGGCATCCAACAATATTGTGTACATTGGCTCATATGTAATTTCCTGTTATCATTTTGTGTTGTGGATCTTAGGGAAGGCCTTTTGATGTATGAACTATCTTATCTTTGAATCATAGAGCCTAGTTCCTTAGAAGAAGTTTAATAGCTTGGGGAAGATTTGGGAAGGTGATTCAATGGATTCCAACAATCTTCATCAACAACTTTTGGTGGCACTAGATGATCTTGATCAGTCCAAATCTGAAGTCCAGGAATTGCAAGAAAGCCTCATGAATGCTGAGAAATTCATTCAATCATTGAAAGATAAAATCAATAAGTCCAAGGAAAAGAGAAAAGAACTTTGTGATCAGCTCAAGTAGAAAGAGAGTAAAAGTGTGGAAGATGAACACCTAAGTCAAGGATTGAAGGAGAATATAGAAGAATGTGAAAAGCTCACCATAGATAATGCTGTCCTAAAGCATGAGATGGAATCTATTGTGATGAGGATTACCAAGGAGATTGAAGAGAAAAAGAAGAATGAAGAGAATCTTGCTTAGTCCTTGAAAGAAAAATCAGATGAATGCAACATAATTAATGATGGATTCAATCAATTGGAGCTTGAATTGCAACAATCCAGAAACAATGAAGAAGAGCTTGAAAGACAGATTGTTACTCTCAGGGATGAACTTGCTACTACAAATGAATACAAGGAGAAGTTCAAGATTAGCTCAACCAAGCTTGATGAACTGATTCAAAGTCAGAAGATTGGAGGTGACAAGCAAGGTCTTGGATATGAGAAAGGAGAAAGCTCCAGATCTGGACAAAGGAAATTTAAAGCCAGGAAATCAGGCAAGCAAAGCTAGAAGGTATCTAGTAAGACAATCCAATGCTGAAAAGTTCAATGGATAATGTTTTGTTTGCAATAAATTTGGTCATATGGCTGCTCAATGTAGAAGTAGAATGAATTCAAGTGGTCCATCATTCTTTAATCAGTGTTTCAATTGTAATAAGTATGGTCATAAGTCAATTGAATGCATAAATATGAAAAAAAAAAATTCAATAGAAATGTCAGATGTTATGCTTGCAATAGATTTAGCCATATTGCTAACTAGTGTAGATCAAGAGAAAATCAATGGAATAACTAGTTTGGACAAAGAAATGTTGTGTGCTATAATTGTAACAAATCTAGTCACATTGCAAGATTTTGTAGAAGTAGGAAGGGTCTGGTAAACAAAGGGAAAAATATGCAAAGGGATGATAAGGGAAAAGGAAAAGTTACTGCAAATGAGATCAAGAATCAAATGATGAAGACATAGATGAAGAAGAGTGCTTCTGACGCAGGAAATGAGTCCACACCAGAATTTGGTGTTGGAAAATCCTCCAGGAATTAGTTTAAGGCCTCTGGCCTAGGGGGAGCTCTCAAGAAAATCTTTTACCCCCTGCTGGTAGTTAGTACCAGATTGTGGAAAATTGCAATGATTGCATTAGTGATCTATAGATGTTTTGGGAATAGTTGTGGAGGAAATTTATGTAAAATTGAAGGTCCACAGGAGAATTTTCTTTCATAGGCTATGAAAACAGGGTGTACAGAAGACCTAGGGAAAAAACATTTATTGTGATAAAAGGTTAGGTGTGCGAATGATATAAAAGTTACTTCTATTCCTCATTCGTCACATTGCATTTCGAGATGAAGAAGTTTGGAGAGCTCTGCAAGTGAATCTTGGCGAGATACAGGTCTGAAGGTGATTCAAAAATCAAACCCTAATCTGACGAAAGGTATTTATTTGCAAAACTTGTGAACTTAAAATTTCTGGAAATGGCTGCTTCATTAGTAGTTGATATTAAGGGTAGACCCCACCCAAAATTCAAATGGCACCCGTTCAAATCCATTGAGACAAAACCATTAGGTGCATTTTCTTCTGTTCTATGTGGTGTTTTGCACATCAAAGATATTAAGGCATATGTTCATGTGAATGTTGAGGAATTAGGAAGATCCTAGTTGTTAATTCTATACACAAAACACATTGTGGGAAAAGATCTTTGTGTAAGGCTTGAATTTAAGACTTTGGAGGAGAAGAAGTTCACGCAAATTGTGAAGTTTCCTATGTTCGACGAAACCAAGTCGAGTGCATGCCAAGTTCATGTGGTTAATTCAACATTTCAATATCATAAGAGAAGCTATAAGCATTGTTACTGTTTTGAATTCATCCGGTGGGTTGCCCACATTGAAAGTTGTGAAGAACCAAATAGTCACTAAGGCAACCGGTTCTGTTTTCGACAAAAGAGCCATGATAATTAATGATATCATTGAATTGGATGCAATATTTGCTTCAATGGTTATTGGATATAAAATCTATCACTCGAGCCAGGATAACTCTGTATCCGATACTGCAATCTATGCATCTTATCAAATGGTCAAGGAAAATGCAGAATATGACTTATGTGAGTTACTTTAGAGCTAGCTAATTGAAAATCTTGGTAAAATCAAGAAGGATAAGAAGAACTCTTTCGAGTATGGCAATCTACTATTATGTCAATTCTTCTACTTCATGAATGAAGTTCTAGGAGTTGGTAGAGTGCAATGGGAAGGTGACAGATCGATAGCTATTCAAATCAAAGACATCTTAAATAGAATTGGTGATAGCAAAGCAAGGATAATTGTTATCTGGGGTTACTTCAAAAGCTTCTAGAGTGAAATGCAAGCTAGGGAAAGGATTCCTAAATCTATTGTGGAAAAATATAAGGACACTATTTGCTTCATGGTTGACATTGATCAGTGTTTGATGAAAGCAACAAAACCTAGAATAGTCTGGATAATGCCTATGGGATATGAGGTTGAAGAACACATTTTGGAGTTGTATGCCCAACACTTGTTGAGTAAACCTCAGGATCCGATGGAAGAAAGGTTTGGTAACTTTGAAGAGAAGAATATGCAAGTGCATGCAAAACTAAAGAAGCCTATGATAGTTTGGAAGGTGAGAAAGGAAGTTGAAGCTTTTGCAGAAAGCATCGGTATATCAGTTGAAGCAGTGAGGGAAGCTAGGAAGAAAAGAGAACAAGCTGAAGAAGGGGAGTCTACTAGAACTGAGTCAGCTAGTCCGACATCATCCTTTGCTAGATCTAGATCTACAAGGAGCTCTGCACTCTCATTCGGTTCTACAAAGAAATCAAGCCCTGTTAAAGCTCAAGTCAAGATATTCGGAAGAGAAGGAAAGAGGAAGAAGGATAAAAGTGCAAGAGTCTATGTTGTTGTTGAGGATGATGAAGAAACTAAATCAGATGAAGAAGTAAGAGAAATCAAGCATAAGGGAACAAAGGCATCAAAAGTATCTAAGGACAAGCCCTCTGGTGAAGAGAAAGCAAAGAAAAAGGTGAAAATTGATAGATCGGGTATGACTATAGAGGAAGTGGAAAAAGCTTTAATTAAGGATGGTAATCTCAAACCACTTTTTGAATGGTATGACACTTTTGATAGTGCTAGTCAGAGAACCATTGAAGAATCCACAATAAAATATTTGAATATTTTCAATATGAATCTCATTGAAATAATGTTAGAGTTACCTAAAGGGTTATATGAAGTCTTAGAAGTGAGGAGAGTGAATGCAAGAACTGAAGATGAACAAATGAGAGAATGCATACTTGTCGATCTATGTTTGATAATGTCAATAGAAGAAATGAAGAAAATCCTCAATGATGCTAAAAAGGATTTTAAGAGCAAAACAAGGGTGAATAAGCTTATGATCAGACAAACTAAGTAGCAAAAGACACTGAGAAAATTCTTAAGGAAGTTATGTTGAAGAACATATATAACGTTGTCTTTGAAGAAACTCATGATGAAGATGTTCCATCTGGTCAAAAAATTGAAGAAATGAAAGAAGACATGATTGAGGACACTCAAAATCCTCTAGATATGCAAGATACTAAAATTCCCATGGAGACTGAAGCTCCTAAAGATATGTCAGTTGAAGAAATAGAGATTCCCAAAGCTAGGCAAGAATCTATGGTTGAAGAAAAGAAGACTGAGGCAAAGGAGGTTGCTATGGGAGCAAGAGACACTACAAAGGTAGTGAAGAAGTTTTTAGAAGAACAACAGGAGGAGTTTGATCCTGAATTTCTTGAAAGTCCTATCAACTTGGCCACTTTATCTCCTATTTAGAAATTTAAGGTAGCATCATTTGCTCAGGCCAAGGCAAGGAAGGAGATATTGAAATCTCACATTGAGGACAATGAGATGCTAAGTCTTGCATCTGGTATCTTGGAGAAAATCATGCCCACATATGTCAAGGACTCATTTGATTCTCCCTCTGGTCAGCTGAAGAAACTTATCAACTCTGTAAGTACTCACTTTGAGTCTCTTGAAAAGTCAGCTAAGGATAAGGTCCAAAAAGAATTTGATGCAAACAGGTTCATTAGATTGAAGTGTATGATTGCTAATGATAAATCCTTGTTAGCTACTTGTGAAAATAACATTCAAGGTGCATTATCTGAGGGTGGAAATATCTACAAG
>VDFB02193867.1:207349714-207387581 GCA_007258455.2 Sequoia sempervirens | reverse complement strand
CAATTCTTACCTTAAGAATATACAAGTGGATAAGAATGAAAATTGTATAAAGTTTAGGGAACAAATCTGTGTCCAATAATGAGCAACTCTGCCTTTACAAAAGCAAACACAGTCCATCAAGTTAGTATGTTTGAATTTAATAGTTCCTTTGTAGTTCTCTGGAAGTTGTAGTTCCTGCATCTTTAACTTATGTTTCAATTTTCCCAGGTAACCAACAAACAGAGTTTTTTATATGTTTCACTTTTTATTGATTCGGTCATCCAACTTTTCTCAATTTATCTTTTTACTTCTGAGATTCTAAAGTGGTACCCTCTATTTTATCCTTCATCCTTTTTCATTAACTCTCATTTTCTGTTATAATTGGGTGTTTGATTTAATCAATTGTCAGATTATCATGGTATAGCAGGATTTATGCCCCAATTTTCAATCTCCATGATCACAACACATGGCATCATCTGGACTCATTGTACTCTCCGGTGTTTTATTTCCATGGCATGTGTATTCAAGTTTCCCTGATTTGCTTTATCCCAATTCCCCAAGAAAGCATAAATGATTATGGTATAATGGCTCCACTCTTTTAAAGGTAAGTCAGCTGGTGCTTTCTTGCACATTCTGCCCCCAGGCTTTCCTAAAGTGGCTTCAAACTCCAATCTCTCAGTCTCCAAGATGCAGCAGTCTGGCATCATCTTGGAATTCAAACCGTTCAAGATGGCTTAGCTCATATTTAATGCAAAGATTAGGGAAAAGAGTGTTTTGAAATCCTTGAGAATGCCAAATCATCCAGGTAATGATTTTAGCTAAAATTTGACTTGTGGAGTTAAAAGATATGTGGCCAAACACAGTTTTTGAAATTAGAAGTGCAATCTTATCAGGCAGATACAAATTAAATGCAGTGGGTTTAAATGATAATAATTGCAAGTCTGTTCAATCAATAGAGACATTCTGCTACATCCAATAGAGTAAATCCCCTAGCATTCTCTTGATCTGGTCTCAGTTGAATAGATTGTGATGGCACCAAAGGCAAAACCCACAATCACCAGCACACACGAATTGCTAGACAATTTTTTTGCCCAGGTTATGAGTGCAAAGGATTACAATAACTTCTATTATTCTTTTGAACAGGCAGTTCAGCCTACAGATGATGCACCTCAAGAATTCTCAGCAAGAGCATACCAAAGCAAGGAGCATCTGTGCCTCTTTCTTGCATAGTGCAGTGGCATAACTGACAGGAGAAAATGAGGCCTTGTTATTTCATCCTTTATTTGCCTTTTTACCCCTGTTTACATTACCTTGTTTATACTTCCTGTCACCATTTGTTGTAGGAAAATAGATATATTTAATAAGTTGTAAAAGGAATTACAACTATCCATAATGCTAATTATTCGAAAGAATGTTAATCGTTTTATGATTAAATGGCAAGGGATAGATAAAGGCGTGGATTCAGCTGTTTGAGTACGTGGAAGGCAAAGGACTAGTGAAGAATGGAGTTGTTAGATGGGAACGGTTGCTGATGTCGTTTTGCTTAGAATTGTTTTTGAGCCATTATATTTCTATTCTGTCAAAGACAATTTCTGTTTATGGCTGTAGGCCGATAACCTATTTCTGATTAAACTCTGTGGTTTGTTAGCCGTAGGCCACAACAAACCCAAACTCTATTGATTTTTGGCAATATCAATTTGTATATATATGTATGTATATCTAAGACTGAAGATGTGTGGTGATTAATCTATAAACAAACTTCTGCTCTACTTTCATTCAAATACTTTTGTGCAGGTGGATGATTATTTTGGCGTAGAACCAGTCTTCTTATCTTGTCACCAAGTGAACCAGGGAGCAAGGGCCCACTGCTTGGGTCACTCGGTGATTCTATCAATTTAATTAGTGTGGTAATGTGTGCTTTCATTTTTGTAATATTTCTATTTCGTGTATGTGATGTGTGATTTCATATTTCTGTAACATTCTCATCTTGTGATTTAGTTCAATCGATTTTCATTATGTAATTTAGCTTATATCTGATAATAATGGTTTGTTAAGCAGAAGCATGGAAATGAGTTTATTCTGGGTTAAATAAAGAAGTTGCTGTCACTGTTTTATATTCTGTAACTGTCTCTGCTATACTTCCTGTCACACTTCCTGGCACAATTTTTGTAACTTCCTGTCATAGAGCAGAAATACAGTTATTAAACCTGATTTCTGATTAGATAATCATTGTTTGAGTTAGCTGCATTCATCCCCACTTAGTTCACTGGTCTCAACCCTTAGGCACATAACCACAACACCTTTCATGAGTTTACGATCTCCGGATTGACACTTAGGAACAAACTGAGGAAGTCAACACTAAGATCCTAAGGAATAATTCAATTGTGTTAAGCCTTTTTGAAAGAATTAGAAGAATAATTTACCCCCAACGTTGATCCACAGTTTTGTCCAAACAAAAACCAGAGGTATTTCCTTGTTATGGCACTACTAATGGCTCAAGAAAATCTTGTATCATACATTTTAGACCCCTATATTACGCTGTTGGAAACTGCATAGCACAGGTCTCTGGCATAGTATTTAGAAGAATGTGAAGGATGCCCCACCCAAAATTTAAATGTGACAATGCCTGTATCAAACAAGGTTAGCAAACTTGGACATATACAAAGTCTTAAAACTAAACAAGAGTCGCAGAAGAATAGACATGACATCAAACAATATCCAACCACAATCTTCAATCCAATAATCAAGGATGCCAAGATTTTGCTAAACCGGACATATGGGCCTCCAACACTTAAATAGTCTGAAAATGTAAACCAGGGATAGTTTCCATTATTGGACATGATATGCCAGCTGGTAAAGTCCCAAATTGGTGGGAAATTATTACCTACAAACTAGAGGAGCAATTTAATGAAGCAATCAAGAGAGGAAACTTCTATATGTGCTCATATCTTATAGATGCCTTGTGTAGATCTTTACAGTTCAAACCCCAGATTGTTCCATTCATGGACTATTCAGATTGACCAACCTATTCATGTTGTGTTCAAATAGTTGTAGTCACAATCATCAAGACCATTTTGTAGATATTTGCAAAGATTGCCTTCCTATAGTAGATGAAGCTGTACATTCAACCAAGATGCCCAAGATAACACAAAGAATAACGAGGTAATTGCCAAGACAATAGCCACTGGTAGCTGGAAACAACCAGAGAACGCTCCAAACCAGAGTGACAAAGTTGCAGAAGCAGTGGAGAAGAATTGTTTGAACTTTGGTGTGCTATTCGCTTGAAAAGAGTTCCTGATAAGGTTTCCGATGGAATTAGTTCATGGACTTTGCTCTAAGTTCATGTGACAATTGTTTGTAGACTGATAAACAGTTGCGGTGAGTTTCAGATGTTTAAGTCAAGCATGAAGATTTTCTCGAGTCGGGTGTTCCTATGTTCCCCAACCACAAGGCATTTGGAGAACTCACAACTACATAATTGTAGGCATGTCATTAAAAAGTGTGTATGGTAGCGCAGGTGCCCTTGTAGTATTAGTGGACTACATACAATGATAACCAAGTGCATGGTGATGTTCTAAGAGATACCTAGAGGTACCACAAGAAACTATAGTTCATCAAGAGTTTGTCTCTATTGCCACAAGCCATGGGTAGTGTTTAATTGTAGTGCAGGAAGGCATGTATGCAGTTAAGGAGAAGTGGGTCAACAACCTTAGACCAAGTGTGAGTGGCATCACCTTATTATTTGTGATGATCATTCATATGGATAAGGCATGTTACATGCAATGTGAAACTGCTGCCATCATGACATGGTCATGAGATCGTATGACTATTGGTTTATTGGTATTCTACGATTGGAATATTGGTATATTGGTATATTAGACGATTGGAATTCATTACTGGATGGTCCTACAGCTATATCTATATGTTTGCATGGAAGTGCCAAGGTTGGCATTGTTGTATGTTGTTGACATCTAATGGTGTAAAACTCAAATTGAAGGCTATATATGTTAGTCTACAGATTGAGAACATGTGTGAAAGGAACCAATTTTATTGGACGTAACTTTCCTAAATAGTACAATTGTGAATGTCCTTTAGCGAGGGAGTTCTTTCCTGTATGGATTTCCCACCTAAATTCATGTCTCATGTGTATCTGTGACTTGGGTATTGTTTCTTGCTAAGTTGTCGGTTCCGGTACGGGACCGGGCATGGGTACAGGATACAGGTACGCTGGTATGGCGATTTTTTTTTTTTCCCTTGGGTACAGCTGTATATCTATATATATATACAAAAAATTAAAAATATATAGAACTGTAAATACATTTGATAGTATGAACTGTGATACTTCATCAATCATCAATCATCATTAAATCTCTAAGTTACCGATTCGTTTTTGGATTCGGGTACGAGTACGCGAATCCGGTACGGGATTCGGTCAAAAAAAAATTTGGGGTTGGGTACGGCTTGGGTACGGCAATACAAAAAACATATAAAAATCAGAAACATATACTTATTTGCAGCAGTAATTAAGTTTAGAATACACCACCATATTAATAGTCTAATAACATAGCAAAAATACATCACCACTTTCATAGTCACTAAGTCAAATATTAAAATATTAGTGATTACTCAAATGTCATGATATAAAATTATAAATTAAAGTTCAAACATAAAATGTCAAGTGTTTATAATCAGCCATTATTGATCATTGATCAATCTGAATCATATGGGTCATCAAACAAATGTAGCATCTAATCTGATATTATTTCTGTGTGTGGGCAATTAGATCTGGGTTCCATTTACTGTGTGTGCTATTGTATTCTGAATGTTCACTCTACAGTCCTGTGCTTAGTTCCATAACTGGTGAACTTATATCGATTAAGTAATAAGGCTAATTTTGTCGTGAGATTCAATTCAGATCTGGGTAGGCATCAGTTTCCATTGTTAGATCTTCGACATATCAGTGCTTGGTATATTTCATTCAAAGACTTGGTGGTCTGTAAATTCCAGTGTTCCACGGGGTTTCGGGGATGGGGACGGGGGGACAGTAGGGGACGTGTTTCGGGGACGCAGGGACAGGGGGTCTAAGTTTGGGGGCGGCAGGGGGACGGCGGGGGGACGGCGGCGAGAGGGCGGTAGGGTGCTGAAATACATATAGCACTTGAAAAAATAGTTATAAAAAGATGTATAAGTGCAAGAATTATACATCTTGGTGGCAACTAGGAGTCCCCTAGATGTCTTGAGGACACCCCAGCATCCTCAAAGTCCTAGCAGCATCTTGGAGACAGCGACATTGGTGGTGGGATGGTGGCGCTGGTGGTGGGCTGATGGGGGGACGTCCCCCCCAAGTCCCCAAGTCTCCGAGACGTCCCCCTCTAGGAAATGCGAGGATTTTTGGGGGGGACGCATCCCCGTGGAACACTGGTAAATACTGATTGAATATTAGCATTCTGTGTATTTTTCGATTGAACATTATTATTATGTAGACCTGAGAATAATTGCTGGGCGCAAGTATTTTGTATGTCTGATATTCTGGAATTCTTCTGAGAAGCATTTACCAGTTTACTTAAATTTGAAAGGGGTTATGACTTATGAACAATTGTTATTTGGACTGTATATGCATAAATTCGTGGAACAGACATAAGTTTATAAGTGCAGATTTGTGACTGGCTTCTTACAATAACACCAAAGATATTATAACCTAGTCAATTCCTCAAGCATGTTGAAATCCTTTAATGCTCATAGTATGTGATGTGTTCATGGTTCAATTCATAGATTATTTGCAAGAATCTATTTGCTCATTATTTTTGGCAAATTATTGAGCAAATAGATTCTTAGAAGTCAACTGTTGGTCAAAAAAATAATTAAAAAATGCAAAAAAGCGAATTTTTTCCGTGGCCTGGGCATTTTGACGCCTAGATTCGTCGTAGATTCGTCACAAATTCTTCATGGAGTATCCTGGTCGAATCCACAGTGGCGAATCGAATCCAAGGCGAATCCACAGAGCAAATTTCGAATCCTGCCCGAATTTGTATCGTACCGTACCCGAATTGCAAATCTGGTACGAATCGAATCGTATCCAGAGGTTACAGGTGGCGAATCGGTAACTTAGTTAAATCTAAAATCATTGATCAATGCTAGCGATAAACCATAAAGAGAAATGCCAATTGATAGTTCAAAATTCCAATACATATGTCATACTCATATATCATATATGTCTCTAGTCATGATTCAAATGAAGATCATTATAATTATTCATCAATCATCAAGAGGATCTAGATCAAATTCATCAATTGGTTAACATATCAAACTTCTTAGCAACCCAGACTGTCTGCAATCTGATTAACGAGCAGAATAACTGAATTTGTTTGCCCCTTTGCAAGTTGACATTCAGAAGTTAGAATATAGAAGTGGCTGGGAGTGCCCAGGCTCTCCCAAGGCGCTCCCAGACGTGCCCCAGCAAGAACCAGAACCCAAATGCTCCCAGAGCAGGTTCTATAGGCAAAATAGAAGAACCCAGTAACCTAGGTTTCATGTGTTTCCCTAAATGTTGCTTAATCAAATCATATAGCACAACTATTTTTTATCGCATAATCTTAAGGTGTTCCAATATCTGAGTTTATCAGTTGTCAATATCAAGAATTTATTCTCATCATTTGGTATCAGTGTGTGTCATTGACGCAAGGACCACATTGTTTGGAGTTACATCCTTATGTGTGTTGTGGTGAAACCCTCAACTATTGTGAAACCCTAACATGTAGGCTTGGTACAATACGTGTATGGTTGGTTTAATGGAAGCCTTAAGCATGAAGAAAATATTGTGTTAGATTCATGGTGAGCACATCAAGGTTTGATATTGAAAAGTTCAACAGTCAGAACTCTGAGATGTGGAAGTTGAAGGTTGACCTCATAGAAGAGAGAGATCAATGAACTGCAATATTCTCTTCAATAAAATCCATAGTTATGTCTAATGATGAGGACTGGAATAAATTGGATAAAAAACCTAGAAGTACAATTCAATTATGTCTTTCAAATTCTATGTTAACAAATGTGTCAGTCCTTGTATCAAGCCAAGAGTTTTGTCAACAAGATTTTCTTGAAGAGGAAGTTGTATTCCCTAAAGATAAAAGGCAACTTAGTGAATAATCATCTTACCACCTTTAGTTTTAATTTTGAGTTAGTTGGCATCAATAGGAATTAAAATAGAAAAAAAGGCTAAATGCATTTTGTTGTTGTGCTCCTTGCCTGATTCATAAGAAAACACAGTTATGCCAAATTGCCAATCACTTCTTCTTCACCTTTACTGGAAGAAGTCATGATTAGGAGAAAGCCCATGGATTCTATTGTCAAATCCAGGCTATTGTCAAATCTCCTGTTGTACACCTGCATTCTGTTGTACAACCTCTATCTCATCCCCCTACTTTACAGCCTGCTACTTTCCCGTAATCCTCCTACCATACAGCCAGAAAGTTTTCTGTTTTCTACTGTACAGCCAAAAAGTTACAAAGTCAGGCTGAGAGGACTAGGAGGGCTACTCAATTGTTTGGTAGTTAACAAAATGTGGGTGTGAATACTGTAAGCTTGCAGATCCATGATTCACAGCTGGTTGACAGCCATTCCATAAGTTTTGTGGTACAGCTACATAGAGAAAATCAGCAGCAGAGCTCAGCAAGAGGGCAATGCAAGAGACATTTTGATAGAAGAGCCTCTATAGAATGATTGAGGTTTCCAATGGTAAGTAGAATGATGCAGAAATCACTGGTGTAACTAGTATTGCCAGGACAACTATAGTGAGACAGCCAACCATGGACCAAATTCTACAAATGGAGATATAACTGCTTTAAACCAATGTTGGAAAGAATCAAACACAATACATGCAGCAGAAAAGACAAGAATAAAGCATCATAGTGCAGGGACTTACGGAAAAAATATTGAACATAATGAAAGGGATAATGAGGCATCCACTTCTAGACAAGATTCCTCAAGCTAGGATTTAATGCTCACTTGAATGAGTTGTAGCCAACCGTGCAGCTTTGAGCCTCTTCTGTACACTTTGCAGCCCCTGTACAATGCTTTCAGTTGGCAGTTGATTCCTCTGCTGTACAGGCTTTTCCTTTTGTTGTATAGTCCTTGAGCAACATACAGAATATTGCCAATTTTTTTAGGACATTGGATGTTGGAATGGTTGTCACTTGTTTGTACAGTCCCCTGACACAATTCATTAAGTTGTATGGCCACTAGCAAGTATATTCCCCATACAGTGCACGACACTCTCCATGTGATGATCAAGGTGTAATTAATAAGTTCCTTCTACTAGCTGAAGAGCCCATTGCAGATTTCAAATTGGCTGTGCCAGAAATTCAACATTCTGAGGCTCTCAGTCAGTTCTTTGTTGTGGAATGTTCAAGTTATGATTCTGTTGTCCTAGCTGAAAAAGCAAAACATCAGCAAGTAAAGCCTTCCTCCACTACAATGCCACCAACAATTTGGAAAAAACTTTCTATTAAATGATCTGTATTAGCATTCCTGTGCCTAACTATGTGTTAATAACTTGTTGGCTTGTGAATAGTCATTGGGAGTTGGTTGGAAGAGGTTTTAGATGGTCGTGTTTTATTTGGTAATTGTTCGGCACTTTAAATAGGCTTCTCGTAGTCGGGGAAATCAGTCTGATTTGATACATGATCCTCTCAGATCTGCATGTACCCTATCGAATACATTTTATATTGTGTTATATTCTGTTACTCTATCTGGTATGTTCTATTAGTGTCTTACAGAAACAATAACTTCACTAGATAAGACTTAAGAGTAAACAATTAGGATATTTATGGAAATGGTAGGAAGGGGATCATAGAAACCAAGACAACTGTTGTAGTATAGAAATTTACTAAGTAGCCGAATTGCTCTGTTTAGGGCATCGTTTCTAGAGTCGAAACGATTTGGAGACGGGTACGGAAACGAATCGCTTTGGAATCGATCAGGGATCGATTTTTTCCCTGTGGGTACGATTCCAGATTTGGAAAACGATTTGAGCCGTTTCTGCTAATATCATGGCAATTCAACCCCGTTTTTTTTACCGTTTTGGAAACGCGTTTGACCATTTTCATGAATTTCGCGAGATTTAAGGGGAAAACGTGTGACGAAAACGCGGATTTCGCATGTTATCAACTGCAAAATTGATTATTTCGTTTTTCACTTTGGCTTTTACCCGCCCTCGCCACAGACTTTCGGTTTCCAGTTTCCACGCTTGCACAGACGTACGCCGGTTGCAGAGAGTTTTCTTCGACAGCAGAGACGCATAAACGCGACACAGGAAGAAGCAAAAACCCCCGACGCCAGAGACAGGAAGAAGCAGAAACGCGACAGGGGAAGAAACGGGCGGCCAGGGCATTTTATTTTTATTTTTTAAACG
The DNA here is from genome assembly GCA_007258455.2 of Sequoia sempervirens. NCBI lineage: Eukaryota > Viridiplantae > Streptophyta > Pinopsida > Cupressales > Cupressaceae > Sequoia > Sequoia sempervirens. The sequence continues at coordinate 207,378,196 of VDFB02193867.1, read as the reverse complement.
AAAAACTTTAGTCTTCAACCCGTATTTTTTGCTTTTTATTTTTAGTTTAAATTTAAATTTTTTTAAGTTTTAGCCTTTAAGGCTTTAGATATTTCATATATAATTATATTTCATAATGCTAAATTTATAATAATTAAATAATAGATTATTAATATATATAACTTTTAAAATAAAAAAATAATTTTAGTATTTACTGTTTTACTATTTGCCATTTTACATGTTTAATATTTATGTTTTCATAATATTATACAATTTATTATTTTACAATTTTACTTAGTCTTATATAATTAAATTATAAACAATATATATAAGTTTTAAAATATAATATTCATATATTATAATTATATTAGAATTATATAATTTTAAAAACTTATAATTATGTATGTTTCAAAAATTGAAATTTGTCATGGTTTTGTTTATCATTCATATATATATAATATTTTTGTACGGACGTACCCGTACCCAACCCCCCAAAAAATTTTGCCAAATCCACGTACCCGTACCCATGCCCGTACCCAATTCGGCAACTTAGGAAATTTATGATAAAATCAATCAGGAGGGTGGAAAGGATCAGAGTGTTGTCTGAAGTGATTGCTGAGGTGCTTCAATAAGTCAACTAGGCTGTGAAGCTTGTAGAACAAAAGCAGAGGAGGCAATCACTTATAAACCCATCAAGATTGACTTGGAATTCCAGTGTGCAAGGCTACAGAAGCTAGGAAGTCATCTGCCGTTAGTTGAAATTTTAGTCAATTAATTTGTTTTATTTGAACTGCTGGCAATTACAATATCAACTGATTGGTTAGGCTGTGTCTCATCTAATAATTTATTTACATTCTTGTAAAGTGTTAAAAAAAAAATTGACAATATTGTATTTACTCACTTTGATTGAGATATGCAAGCATGTTATTGCTTTGAAAAAACATTGTCACGTTAAAGTGGTGAGGGGTGGATATTAAAACTTTATTATGCAGTTTTTAATTTCAACTGTCATTGTTTGACTAATAAAATCCAGTTTTAAGTTTATAAATGAATGTACCTTTGTGGTTGACGTATATTTAGGGAATGTTATTGAATTTTCTTGACTGTGCTATTTAACTCTGGGAAAACTTGATTAATTTGTTTGCATCATGTTTTGTAGATATGGGCAATGTTCTTTCTGCTAAAAATGGTTCTTGTGTGATATAGATTGAAACTCTGATTGGAACTAGTCTATTCTTTCAATGTCTTTGGTCAAAGATTTCCTTTTCTCCCTACCTTTTCTCTTCTTTTTTGCATTTATTTTAATGAATATTTCCAATTTGTTTTGTAATATATGTATTAATAAAGGCTCTTATGTTTGAAATTTTGAATGTGTGTGTTGATCTGTTAGTCTAAACTTATTCACAAAAGTGACAAAACAAACCCTTACAAGAGTGACTTGCAACTCGTGCATCAATTCCTTAAGATAGTACCTACATTGAAACTCTGTTCCCTTACTGTTCTGTGCATAAAAACCCAACAGTAAACTTAGAAGCAAAGTTGATAAGCAACAATTTTTTCCTCTTCACTCTCATACTCAGTTTCAGTATGTACATGTCAAAGACAAAAATGGCAAAAACATTACAATATCTAGTGATAGTTGTATAATCTCTTACACTGAAAAATCACTTAACATAACATAGGACCATCAAAACAATGTGAGTGCTTTATAGAATTAAGTGCCTGGGGGAATAGATATGGCAGTATAATTTGACCACTATAATGACATTTTATCACGTTAAATTGGAGTCTTTTAACAAAGTAGTGACCAACAACAAAAAGCAAGCATATTAAGCACTACTACATCCCACATGAATATTATATATCATAGTAAAGATAAATCTATTCTAGAACATAGGTCATCAAGAATATTAAGCACTACCCCATCCTACATAGTTAAATATATTACTATAAGATAGATCCATTCTAGAATAGAGATAAAACCATCTAGATATCTGATGAAAGCCAGTTTAAAAAGAGTGTGTTAGAAAAAATTTTGAACTTTTTCCTTTCTATATAAACATGGTAAAATCTATAAGCAAAAGCAGATTTAGCAAATAGACTGTAAATGGGGATTAAAACCCAGGGATTAGCACCCAACTCCAGTACAAACAAAAAAACCAACAAACACTTCGACACATAATTGCAAACTCGGACTTGACTCGGGCTCAGCAGATCCCACATTTAAAAACTTGGGAAAAACTCAGCAACTTAAAAACATACTTAAATTAAAAACTAAGCATTCACATATTTCTCCTACAGACTCCTAAGTACTCAACAAAATTCGTCTCCTGCAGCTCACAAGTTAAACCTGCAAAAACTCGCATGGCAACAAAAAACGAGTACTCTGCAAATTTGCAATCTATGCTTCAAAGCACATGTAAATAAGAGGCCCACAAATAACAGACCCTTTAGAACAAACAATACAAATTCTACTTTCTGCATGATGCAGTCAGCTATTTAACAGTTCTATTGGTCAGATTATAAGAGATCAAAACACAGAGGTTTTCTCATTAATTGATGGAGATGTTGATGACTTTTTACTGACCCATGAGACTAAGAAGGCTTTGCTGTCAGACCTTTTTAAAACCTAAAATCGTGATAAGGAAGAGATCAGTAATGGTCCCAAAAATATGAATTGGGAAAATTTGGGAAATTAACAAAATATCTTATATTAGGGTTTAATATTCATAAACTAGGTACACGATTTGCAATCAAATATGAAACTAAGGATATACTTGTCAACGAATATGAAATGTGGGAAATACTTGGTAATTGTCCCAATTCCTTGCAATTAATAAAAATAAGCAAGTAGTTCAACTTTTTACATGTTTTTACACTACTGCTTTAATACAGTATATTGCTTATTTTAATGCATTTAATTCTATATTCAATTGTACTGAAATCACCACCAAGCGTTTTTTGATTCTCATGAAAAGTTGTTCCTGATGCTTGTAAGAGCAGAATAAATGGCATTAAATAGTTTATCTTCTCAATTCCATTCAAATTACAATGTTTACAGCTCTGTTCTTCCCAAAAGCATTGTATGCTTGCTTCAACAGCTAGTTTATTTTAAAGATTGTGTGCCTTAGTTCCAATTTCTGCAATGCTTGCTTTTCATTTTAAGCTAACAAACTTTAAGAAGAGTTTTGGCCCAGCAATTTATGATCGATTACTTCTTTCTAGTAAATTGGGACTTTTTTCTTGTTCATAATATATGTTCCAAATCTTTTCTTTGAACTTTGTGGGCATGGATGTCTAAATTTACCCAATATTATAGCTTGAACAAATTCTTGTATATCTCAATAATAAATCCAAATACAGAACCACTCCTTAGGTTTAATGAGGATCAATTATAGTAGACTGGGGACCCTCCACAGCTACTGGCTGCTTACCTCCTTCAGCCTGGCCCAGATGTTGGGGGTATTAAAAAAGGTTACATGGATGCAAATGTACAGAGTACATCAGATGTGGATATGTAGTACCCTGTGCATTGCTAAAGTTGAAATTTGGTTAGGTAAATGCACACTGAATACCTGGGTACTAAGCCCCGTATAGACAAGACTGGTAAACCCACTAATGCTACATTTCAATGAAAAGGAAACCCCCATATTCTACCACTAAGATATAAAAGTCTCCTCACTTGCATACCAGCTAAGTAACTGCTACAGATTGGAGTACAGGGTTCGGGTACACACAATTATCTTTTGGACTCTGCACGTGGTATGTCTTGAGTATATCAAAGAAGATTATAAAAACATAAAATTGGTTCACAAAATATAAAATTAACCATAATATCAAATGATACATAAAAATAACAAGACACCACTAATGTTTGATAATTCAGAATATAAATTCAGTTATGACATAAAACCTATCATAGGCTTATATTATCTGTTCAAAATAGGAAAATAGTCAATGTCCATTTTCAAATTAAAGAACTATGTGAACAAATCACCATCCTGCTTTGCATTGAGAGCATCTAAATCAGCAATTGGTTTTTTAAAACCAGATGCAGCAGAACTAGCAGCAATTTAGTCAGTTTTTTTGTATGTTTTTTTTTCTTATTTTATCTTTTTTTTCCAATTGCGACAGTAGCATCTGCACCAGTGCCATTTTTTTAATTATGTTTTATTCTGATAGTCAGGTACTCAGTATAATTTAGAACCCAAATGGTTGCAAACCAGGACCAGTACCAGTACCAGAACTGTACCTGCATAGGTACAGGGACAGGGACAATTTAGTCAAAAAAAATTGAATGTTTTTTTATTTATTTCATCTTCTTTTTTAAATATTATTAATATTATATCAGTCACACCTGCACCAGTGCCATTTTTTTATTATGTTTAAGTCTGTCAGTCACGTACCCAGTATAATTCAGAACCCAGATGGTTGGCAGACCAGAACAAGTACCAGTACCAGAACTGTACCCATACAGATACAAGGGCCTCCAGACCCAGTAACATAGAATAACACATACTGAAAAATCGCTGCTATATGGTGTTGAAGCCCACTTGATTCTCTTTCCCTGCAGCCCATGCCCATTGGGGCGAGTGCATATGTCCAGTTTTCTCTCTTTATCTTTATATACTTGTCAGTCTTGGATGTTGTTAGAAAAAGTTCTTGGAGGAGTAACCTGCTTCCTCCCAGGATTGTCCAATCTGTCCACCTTTGCCCTGAATACTATTAGATCCTATATTGGTGGTAGACAATGCTGTCAACTTCTCCAGCCTTGGGCTTCATCAGCTCCTAGTTTCTAGAGGGGCCCTCTCCTCGTGTGTAACTATTTGTATCTGTACTTGGATAGTATGGTTAGGGTATATCTCATACAAGTTGGCATTCTCTAGTTGTTTGTTAGTTTTGAAATACCTTTCAAGATTCTATGGTTCATTTTACCATAGTATTTTCTGTTGTGATTAGATATAAAATTCAAGTACCATTACCTAGTTCAGATACTAGTGGAAATTCAAACAATTTCTTTCTTAGTATTTGTTTTCTAGGTTACCAGTTCACTTCGAGAAATCCCCGGATCCAGGTCCAATATGGATCCCTTGTGGGGCCATACAAGGTCTGGCAAAACAGACCTAAGTACGGCTGGGTTTGCTGCAAGTGTATCAAGGACCTTTTGCAGGACCCGCACAGAATGCAGGACAAACCTGGCTAAAATTTGATGGTTTTTTTTACCTTCTAAATTGAATATTCAACCTTAAAACATGAACCCTAACCCTAAAAGTGACATCTAAACACTCTGCAACGCTAAAGCAAAGTCATTTTACTTCATTTTCAATGTGAAAGACAAACTAAATTCACTACTTGTACTCTCATTAAAGGTTCCAAAGAATGATCATTATTGCTTGTCATTACACAAATAGAGCTAGAGAATGATAATTAAAGGTTCCAATGCACGTGCAAGAGCCCATTTGCTGCCAAGAAGATAGTAGAGGAAGACTTTTGGATTGGAGGCAAGTTTTTTTGGTTTTTTTCTTCATTTTTATTTTACAAACTCTCTTGTTTTCTTTTATTGCTCTGTTCTCATTCTTCTATGTTTAAAATATTAAATAAGTTAGAACTCTTTTTTTTTCATTTGCTTGGAATGTGTTATTTTCCAAACTTGATGCCACAGTGGCAGCCAATTCTAGCTTTGTGGTCCAATCCAACTTCAAAACAAACCTAAATTCACCATTGTAGATGTTAACAATTAACATGATATAGTAGGGCCCCAAATGGTGGGAGATATGTTTGAATTTGTGATGGGTGTGATATGAAATATACAAGCTCATACAATCAGATGAAAACCCGTGAGTGTGGTATACTTGGAATGGGCATCAAAGCTTGCCCAAGCAAGAAGGGTGCACCCATGCCAACACCTAAAGAGGTGGAATATATTCAAGAGTAGGAGCAAGTAGAAGAAGCAATTTCCCATAGAATAGGCCATCCTTTCATAAGGAAAGGACCTCTAGCAATGAAGGCCCCCTCCTTCCCCATCTATTCATGAACTTGTGGTAGAGAGCTAGCCATTCGTTTTACTATGTATCAAGAAGAACCCACTTCACATAAAGTGAACAAAAGAACCACTGGCAAAGGCGATTGCCAATCAACACATTGCAAAATGCATCTCTGCAAATGGTCTTGCTCTCAACATTGTTCACTCATCATATTAATGAAAAACGATGAGCAAATCAACAAGGCTAAAAGGGTAGAAATCTCCAATAGTATTCTTTATTTTCAATGATTAAAAAGAGACCAAATATCAGCTCTTGATCAATATGATTGTAGTGTCCCCTAAAGGGGGCATGTTTTTAAAAGTCATGGGTTATAACAACAAACAAAGGATGCACAATCTATTGTTGACACCCTCATAGGGGCCATTGAGGAAGTGGAGTTTGGTAATGTTATCCAAGTTAAAATGGGCAATGTAGAAAATTGTAGAGCAATTGGTTTGTTTGTTGAGGCACACTATTCACACAGTATTTGATGCTTTATGTTGTCTACTCACTCAACCTTATGTCTATGTTACCAATCCACAAGGGTTAAGGCATGGGTCCCAGTACGCTCCGTCCCGGATCTAGGTCTGGTTCCCTATGGGTCCAACCCAACCAAACCCGAGCAGACCCGGGGCGTATTTGAAAAAATTTCTGACTTTTTAACTTTTTTTACTTTTGTTTGACATAAAAATATTAGATAAAGCCCCCCAACCTTATTATGTCCGCCATGAAGGTTTGTGTGGCTTTGAAGGTCGTAATTTGGGTCTTATTGTGAATGCAAAATAATGTACACCATGAAGGTTTGTGTGGTTTTGGAGGTCTTAATTTGGGCTTGGTGGCAAGGGCTTCGCCCCTCAACCCCACCCTGTATCACAATAGGGAGCACGCCAAGGACGCCGCTCGCAAACCCCATGAGGGGCATTGCCTCTCGACCCCGCTGGGAGTGTTGCCCCCAGACCCCCACAAGGGGCGCCACCCCTCAACCCTGTTGGGAGCACTGCCCCTCGACCCCATTTCGGGCATTGCCCCCAAACTCCCATTGAATTCATTTGATTTGCCATGTACTCTCCAAGTCCAAGTTTGCCTACAAGTCTTCATCTATAATATTGTCATCCAATTGGACAATCTTCCCTGATGCTTACCTACAAGGAGAAATGCAACAATGTAGTTAATTTTAATATATAATATATATCATGACATTCGAATTTGACTAATTGACATTCTAATGTTTTTTAATTTTTATGGTGGTTTTGTTTATTATACAATATATGATGCTATGTGTGGTATTTTGAACTTAATTACTAATGTAAATATGTATATTTTTTTTATTTTTATATGTTTTTGTATGGACGAACCCAAAACTAACCCAACCCCAATTTTTTTTTTATCAAATCCACGAACCGAACCCTCGAACCCAAACCTGAACCCATAACTTAGCCTTATGTTACAAAAGATGGTCAACAAGATTGATTGGATCAAACACATGTGTCAATCACCAACCATCACATGCCATAGGGCATATTCATATCATTTTTCAAATTGGTGTTGTTGAAGGCAAGTGAAACAATACAATTTTATGTTTCACTTTAGTAATTTATTTTTAAAAACTTAAGAATATTTTCTTCTTTGCTTTTTTTTTTCTGAATAGATTATTGAGACCCAATTTGCCTCCAAAACAATCACCTTCAAACACTCTGCAATTTTGCTTTATATGGAGGCAACCCAATAGTGAGAGGGCAACAAATATCAAGCAAATGATTGTAGATGACACTTGGAAAGACCATGGGAATATCTCCTTAGTTTTCTTAGTTTCACTGAGCCCATCTTGAATACAATCCATTATACTAACATAGGTAAGGCAAGACTGGGAGAGATATGTGATCAAATTGACTTAATGATTGAGAGTATATAGACTTGCATAGATGTGAAAAAGCAATATGCAAACGAAACATTTTCCAAACAAGTGCAAACAATTCTTGTTGAGTGATGGAACAAAATGACCACCCCACTACATCTTCTTGCCTTTGCATTGACTCCAAAATATTATAGCATTGAGATCTTTTCTTCACCAAGAAGGATTGTCTCAATAGACTGCAAACTCATCTCCATCTAAACAGAATTGGAATACTTACACGTCATCCACTCAATAAAGCACAACTGATTGGCATCAAAAATGGCAAAGGAGTTGGTGTATGTGCATTCCAATTTGCACCTTCTTTCACGCATACAAAATGACTACAAGGAAGGGGCCACAAAGCTGTGGGATGTAAAGCCAAAGCATACTTACATGGATCCATTGACTTCCCAACAATCTTCATTTTTTGAGGAGTCAACTAGCCAACATGCTTTTTGTGTGAGTATAAATTCTAATCTACCTACATCATCTAATGTCAATGATGATGATAACAATATTAATGAAAACCCGTATGACGCTGATTGCTGACTTTATTATTTTAAGATTGAAAAATGAATATCTGGCTTGACATTCAAGTTCAAAATTTTCACATTGAAGTACTATTTTTTACTTTTAGCCTTTGTTTATTATACACATGTATGTGGTAATGTGAACTTAATTCTTGTTTTCAGGCTGCAATTATGTAATATATACATATACATATTTTTTGCACAAACATACCCAAAACAAACCCAACCCCACAAAAGTTGCTGTACTGGCATGCCCAAACCCAAACTGGTAACTTAGTTCATTTTCTATTTTGTTCATGTTCTAAAAACATTCACTCAAAATTGTGCAACTTCCTGCAATCAAATGAATGGGATATGGAGTGTTGCTTTAGATTTCAAGGTTACAGTTTATAAAGTGCCTTTAAATTTGTTCAATTCTGTTCCAAATTGCATGACAGATGGTAATAGCCAAAAACAGCACTCCCACAAAGAATGACTGGAATAACCTAAGTGATGGAAAGACTTATTTTTACCCAAGTCCCATAATTTTGCACTCGTGGACTTGCTATCCAAACCATAATAACCCTTTCAATCTGCACTAATCATTTTTTTTGACACCGGCTCCAATTTAATGTATTATTAATGTCAATTCCTAAGGACTTACAGGATTGAACTTCCGTAAGGACATGTTACCATGAAGAATCAACTTCTTAAAAGATGCCATAACCATAAAGAGCCACAAAAATCAATGTCTTTAAAGATGCATGTACTATAAACAGTTAAAAGCTAAAGTCTTCTGTTTTATCTATTTAGTACTATCAAGGTTTATGATTAGTTTACAATTTTGACAAATAAATAAAACTCTGAAAATGTGATTAAAATTTAGGATATAATTTGACACTCGACAATAACAATTTCATATTATATTATAATGCCAGAGACATGTCAAGGCATATTAGTTTTGGATTATAAACTCTATAGTCATTATTCTACTTAAACAAGATAAACCCCAAAAACAAAGTAAGGGAAGATTCACCTCATATCCAATCCAAGCTACAGAGACGATTACTGCCACTGCCAGTGCATTTGTAAACTTCCTGTAAATTTCCAATTTAGCTGCTCGCTTCCTTGCCTGTAAGAAATCAATGCACATTAACACGTAACAATCTTACAGGTGTAAGTAGAATCTCCCAACTTTTACATATACACATAGAAACATACTTTATCTGACTATAGCTAAAGTCAATGTTCCAAGAGAACCCTAAATACCTGTAGCTTCTCCAATGTTTTGGAAAGAGAAGTAAAAACCCACAGGATCAAAAATGCATCCAAGATAGCAACTGGAAGGACAAGAAACAATCTTGCTTTCCCTGCAAGATCATCAACTGTCCCAACATTCTCCACCACATCAAGCAATTCAGAAGCCACGAAATATGTTGCACCAAGAAGAATCACCTTAGAGGTAAGCCCACCAAGTGTAGGCCTAACTACACCATAACCCATTGACACAACCAAAATGAGAAGACGGGCTATAGTTTTTCTCACTGCCCCAAAAGTAACTGCCCAGAAGGTGATTCCCATGGGCCTAATTCCAGTTGCATTAAAATTTGCATACTCAAAGTACCACAATGTCATTTCAAACATACCCAGGGCAATAACTAGGGTAATGCAATTTTGCAGCTGCAGAATATCCTTCCAAAATCTAATGTACTGAGAAAACCAAACAAGTCCAAGCATTAAGTATGCAAGAGACATGAAACCATAAAATGTCATGAGAGGTGCCATCCTGCCTGGTAGATAACCTGTAGGGTTTTTCCAAACTGTTTTTCCCTCCATCACTAAACCCTTGAGCGTTGGTTCACAAAAAATAAAATACAAGTTATACATTCCTGTCTTTGAAATTGTGACTGGATGTGATGTAAAAGTGGTGGAAATTTCATCTCCACTAAACTCAATGTTTAACAATTTAGGCCACTTAGAATCTCCTGCAGATGGACGCCGGATAACTTCACCTTGTTTGCAGCCTTCCATCTTAGCCAGGTCTGGAGTGCAGCAGATGGCCTTCAGGCCACCATATGCTGAGCCACCAATATTATCTCGGTCAGATGCCTCAAAGATGACAGCCTGAACCAGTCCAGTGCTGTGTTCCATACTATTATGCAAGGAAGCAGCTTTCTGTGATCGCCACAGAGTAATGTTTTCAAACCTGTTTACATAAATGTTAATGGAATCAAAAAGACAAAATAATAGCCTGTTAAAGAACTTAAAATTTTGGTCTATGTGATTGGTTATTGTGCAATAAAGGTTAAATTCAAACGCATACACTAAAAACAAATCTCCAACAATGAGAGTGCATTTATTACAGAAACAAATAATGAGACAAAAATTGATATCCCGTGCTCATTATTGCAACATATTTTTGTGCTCTAAGGTACAGTGATCAACCTTAGATGCCAGCCTTCACTAAGTACCCTTATCACTAAGATAGGGAGAATGGATCCTCTTTTTGACTCTAACTTTTCCACTCAAGTTCTCTGTTTCTTACTTTGAAAGTATCTATTTAAACTTTAAATATTATTTTCCATTGTTCACTGAACAAACAGAACCTGCTTTGGAGATATTAGCCATTCTTAGGATGATATTAGGTAATGTAACTATCATTACTCAAACAATCATGAAGCATACACATGTACGTCGACATGCAGGAAAATACATGACCAAGATTGACTTGGGTTCAAGCTACAAAATTCATAGAAATTTACAAATTAATTCTTTCAAAATAAATTCAGGCTTTTAATCAGAAGGAAAAATCCATAATGATATACTAAGGTACAAAGGGTCAAAAAATGCAGGCTTTACAGTGACTGCAAATAGACAAGGTTCAACAGCTAATGCTAAAACTAAATTCTAAAACAGAACAGGAAATTGAAACAATATTGATGAGATTCAGTACAAGCTGCATGGTGCTGAAGAATCATAAGAGGTGTTAAAATAAAGACAGAAAATGTAATTAAAAAAAAAATTGACAGCTGAATTAAAAAATATTACCTGTTTAGATATATAAGGCCCAAGTTATTGAGAAACACAAGGAATAGTGCAACAAGCATATTTTTCAAAAATGAGCTATATATAATGAAATGATAAATTTATAAATAGTTTAACCTCAAAAAGGGAGTGAGTGAGAAAAAGAGTTTACAGCCCAAAATTCTAGTTAATTATTAAAGCATAATGAATGTACACAGGCTCTTAATCTCTGTAAATGCATATTTGAAGTACATTAACTATTGGGGTGTGCGTGTGTGGGTAGGTGAATGCATGAGAACATTGACAGAAAGCATTGTTACAGATATGTAACTCATAATAAGAAGAGTCTTTAGAGAAAAGTGAATCATTTATACAAAATTACCATAGTTGGTCTATCCATTTAGTATTGTAGCTATTTCAAATAGAACAATATATAAGAAATGAATATTTCTATATCCAATTTTACATTTAAGCTAGGTTTTCAAATTATTAATTCATTTAACAGCAATTATTAGAGTGGTAAACCTTGAATTTTGTTGAATATCTGGAAAAATGTGAATGCTGTGCAGTCACTGTCGATAAATTTGTTCTATTTTAAATAAAATCAAAAAAGAGATGAGAAGATAGTTCAATCACAATGGATAAGGCATGCTCAACAGATATATAAAGAAACCATGCTTGATTTAACCAATCCATGGGTGACTTCATTAATTTGTCTTGGCTTTATTTGAAATGTTTGAGAAGAGTTTATGGGTTGCTTATGTAATATTTATTTTTAAATTCCATATCTGGGCATCCACACTTATGCTTTCCGTATTCTCCACCACCCACCAACAATTGTTCAAGCAGGTTCATTCTTGTTCTTTCCAGAAGATTCATAGTACTTTTTATTTAACAACAGTATCATAAGTAGTAGTGACATTTGATCATAATTATGACTAAATATCTCAACATGGGTACATATTTAGTTAATATTCATCTTCAATTGACTTCTATGCACATAATAGAGTATTCCAGCTTGGAGGCACAAATTAATATTACCACAAAGGAAAACTTTAAGCCATTTTTCCAATTAATGTTATCACATTGTGCAGAAACCCTGGCTGAAACCAAACAGTCCAAACTGAGTTCTGATCCTGGTCTGGGCCCTGCCTGGGTTCTCCCAGCAACCTACCTACTGTTAAAGTGATGCCCTGCTCGAGGTACGAAAAAACTAATTGTGAAGATGCTTTAAACTTCTTGTCTGTGGAGTGTTTGCAGCTCCCATAGTTATGTTAGTCTAGTAGAAGCATAAAGTTTAATCTATCTGCTGATATATTTAGTTGTTTTACTTCTGACATCCATTTTAAGCAAGAGGACCAATATGATTATCTGCAATAATGGTGAAATTTTGTTTAGAGATTCCCTTTAATAAACTTTTGCATATGTCATCTGTCAATCCACTGTCAACATCTGTTTGCTGCTTGCCATGACAAATGCCATTTTGCCCCCAACTCTACAGAGTTTGTAATTTCTATCAACAGGGTGTAATACACCATCCATCTTTGGATCATGAATCAAATGCAGATTCATTAATATAAACTATTTTGATTTATCTTTAACATTTCACAATTGACATTGATTTATCGATTGGCAGCTGTGTTATATATTCAATTTTGTATATTTTGTGCAAACAATGTATATTATAATAATATATATATATATAGCCAAACCCAGCAGTGGCGAACCTGGGGAAAAAAGTTCAGAAAACTGCCAATCCCAAACTCAAACTGGCAACATAGAAAGAAAAGCATTAATGATCTTCTTTATGGAACCCAGCAGTGCCGAACCTGGGGGAAAAAGTTCGGCAAACTGCCAATCCCAAACTCAAACTGGCAACATAGAGAGAAAAGCATCAATGATCTTCTTTATGGTGCGTGCCTGCCAAAGCATTCTTCTTTTATATACTTACTAAGTATATTAGCTTGTAACATCTTGTACTAATTACCCAAACAAAAAAAATATTGTGCAGAAAAAAATCAATTGAAGATTGAAATTACCATACACGTGAGTAATAAACTTTATTAAAATATTTAAAAATTGAACACAAATTTTTTAACTTGTACAATGTGTTCCAGCATGTAAAGTAGGGCAGTATTAAAAGAGTTAAAATATAAAAATCATAAAACTTTTGCTTCACTGTTCCACTAAATTCCATTAAAATGTGTTCTACTTTGTTTTTCAAGCTTTCTAGACAAAAAGTTGATGACAGGGATTAGGCACTATGCCCCTTGGTTAATACACTTCTGTAAGGGCCACGCCTTATAATGTTTCATTAATTTTCTACCCATGAGACAGTAGGATACCCGATACACCATCAAAGGCAGCAAGTGGAGGCATATTGGCTGGGAATGCAAGGACCCGACGTTGCTTCAACTCCTTGTTTTCTAAGGCATTACAGTATAATAACAATATCAATATCAACTTCATGGTGAGTAATATAGATACTGGGTTACTAGAGGGAATGTAATGGGTTTGAGTTTCAGGTAGCCATAGTATCGCCACTAAATCAGATCCATCTCAACATGGATCTGATCTATGCCAACAGGCACCAGAAAGATCACAAGTTTGAGATTGACATATCAAGTCTTTCTGAGGCCTGTAGGCATGTATCAGATCCACTTGAAAATGGATCTGTAATATGTACTACTTTGCATATGGTGTAGCACAAATAATACTATCCTCAACATTAGTTGGACTATTGACAAGTGCTTGGATTATACAATGGCAAAATCGTATCAAATCGAATCTACAAATGGTGAAACCCGTTCCCAAATCAAGAAATACATATTACATGTCAATATTCCGTATAACTGCTTATACAAGAAAGAACAAACGCATCATAAATTAAGAATGTGTGTCGAACCCTAGTATCCTCGTTAGTACCACATACTAAATTGGAAAAACAACTGCTTGCTACAGACTGCAAAACCAAACACAGTAGTTCACAAGAGACGTTGTATATCTAAAGAATGCCCAAAATAAAACAAAAAAAATGTAAATTAAAAACGGTATATAACAAAAGCATAATAAAAAGTAATTTCTTTCCATGGGCATTAAGAGGATCATGAAAAGAACGAAACATTAGTGATGAATCGCAGGTTTAACCAATTCGCGTCAAGTACCATGAGTAAATCTAGTAAATCTTATGCCATCTGCTAAGAAAGTTATAAGGGATATAAAATAGGATAGCCAAGTATTATATCAGATCCAAATTAGGGCCTCCGGATCCATATGTAACACAGTAGCACTTTGTGGGTACGCAAAAATTACTTCAATTTATACCAATAAGCAAGCCAAGATGAAACCCACAAAAGAATAATGTAAGCAACGATCTCAATCTCAAGTATTAGAAACATCAATAAATCAATCAAAAGAGTTTGAGACTTACTTAATATAAGATTTGCCATTTTTGACGGATCCAGATTTCTGATTATCAGAACCAGGTGAGGAAGCGCGGATGCCCTCACTTCCTCCGTAGAAGAGATATGCATTTCCATTCTCCCTGAAAGTGGCCTGTTTGTATTCATGCACTGAGCCTTCCACTCCCACACCCACAATCATGACCACAATTGAAGCCACCAAAAACATCCATGTCGAAGCCATGCGAAGGAAGAGAAGACTGATCTCCAATGCATATGAATTATCCAGCTCAAGACCTACCCTCACCCTAAGTAAAGGATCATCGTTTTAAGTATTACGCTGCCTGTCCCCATCCATCACCAAATAGAGATTAAAAAACATGGGTCCCCGGGCCTGGTGTATTCACATTAATTCATACATAAATGTTTCACGCCTTTGTCTTACTCCTTGTATTTACCACAAAAATCTCCATGATTAGAGTAAAATTTTATTGGGTGTCAAACAAGAAAATTTATTTATTTATTCTTATAGAAGTGTCTTTTACATCTTTCTAGAATATGAAATGAATAGTTTATTTACATCAAAAATCGAGTCTTATTGATGAATTAGTCAGTCTTCGATAGAAAATTCCGCATAAAGTTTTTCCTTATCAACATTAATTAATTCTTTAATTACACGTTATTATTACTAAGTAATATTTTATTATTCAATAATATTTTACTATCTCTAATTAATTATTAAATACTATGGCTACTATTTTATTACAAGTAGTTTTTTTTCTAGAATACCAATATTTATTTTTGCGAAGGAAAATAAACTTTGCTTAAAAGTAATTTAGATTAATTTAATGATATGTATGTGAAAAAGTATAAATCAACTTAGATGAATAAATGGTAGCTCGATATTGATGTTTAATAATAATTGAATACAAGAAATGTCAACAGAAAATAAATGTTCTTGTCTCAATAATCGAAGATAACACAAAGAACAAAGAAGATTTAGACTTTGTATCAAATTAAAAACATGTTTAAGAATCAAAATAATTGGATGAATGTCCAAAGATTTACAAAGGAGGACACAACACCATAGAGATAGATTGTCCACAATTAATAGATCACA
This sequence comes from Sequoia sempervirens, assembly GCA_007258455.2. Lineage (NCBI taxonomy): Eukaryota > Viridiplantae > Streptophyta > Pinopsida > Cupressales > Cupressaceae > Sequoia > Sequoia sempervirens. The sequence continues at coordinate 207,362,246 of VDFB02193867.1, read as the reverse complement.
TCCTAGTTGGGAGTCTACTATGAATATGTAAGGATGAATCTAACTACCAAGGATGAATTTGTTACCACAAAACTCATCCTATGTTATTTGCATATTATTCTTCTTCATTTCACTCAATGTAACAACCCAACTATTGTACCCCAAATTAGGAAGATAGGCATCTATCTATATATGATAGGTAAATGCTTTGGCCAACTGGGTCTTGAGTTAGTAACTAAAGACTACACTCTCTTATTAGAAGTGCATCGAGATCATTGTCTTTCAAGAGTATATTGTAATATATATTGATAAAAATATAGACTTGAGTCCCACTTCAAAATGGTTTAAAGCCTTGAGGAGTTAAGCAATCCATCTAGGATTCCTTTGAGTATACAACAAATATGTTCTATCTTATATTTGTATTAATGATTTCATCCTTTGTTCTAATTGAGTGATTGTCTTAAATGATTAATTTAATTAAAGGTTTGTGGTTGATAATTCATCACTTTAGATACTCCCCTAACCTTACACCTAAATATGATGCAGGAGCATTTGGGTCCACAAGCAATTGGCATCAACCAAAAAAAAAATGCAATTTGGTTTTTGGTTTCAATTTTCGTCTAGAGGTGAAAATAAAGAGGGAATGGCGAACGACCTGTGCCTGGCGACTGCTCACATGGCTTTCCTGGCCAAGGCTACATGTTGAGGATAGGGGTTGCATGTGTGCAAACTAGATGCCTTTTTGTCTGTTATGTTGTGTGTTGCATGGGGAAGGGTCTTAGCTATGTTCGGGGGGAGTTGGAGCTTTGTGGTGTGTTGCCTGCTTGTTTAGGATTAGGTGTGTTTCTAATCTCTTCTCTTCTCTCTGGTTGGTGCAGGCCTAGCTTATGCTCGTTTGGTGGTGGGAACGTGTTTGGCTTCGCATGCTTTTGCTTCTTGGTTGTGTGGGGTGTGGGAGGTTTTGTGGTTGGTTGTGGCTCATTTGCTTGGGGTTTCGGCCTCTTGGGCTCGGCTTCCTTTGTGTAGAGTGGTGAGAGGGTTGTGTGTGGGGTTTGTCTTTTCCTTTTTCTCACTTGGTTTCTATTGCATGAATACCTGTGTTCTTATGTTTCGATGTGGGGTGTGGTGAGCTTGTTCATGGTAGAAAATGTGCCTTTGGTGGAGGTGTCGGGAGATACTACGATGGCTGAGGTTGGTCAAGGAGGTCCATTTCCATCTTCTCCTTAAGCAAGTGTGGTTAGGTCCAATGCATTTAAACTTCAAAAGATAAATAGTTGTTTGGAGAGGGCTCAAACTCATCCAACGCTAGTGATTCAATCGGAGGCGGTGGCTGATGATCTGGATTATTATAGTAAGCATGTTCTGATATACAAGTTTATGGGGATGAGGGTTTCCCTTCCCTTCCTTGATACCTGGATTCATAGGACATGGAATTTGGAGGGAAATTTCGATATTTTGTTGGCAGCTAATAACTTCTTTCTGGTTGACTTCTCATGTATCTTTGATCAGAACAAGACCTTTGAAAGTGGGCCTTACTTTTACAATCAAGTTGTCTTGTTTATAAAACCATGGCATGCTGGCTTTAACTCGACAAAGGAATTGCCATCCCAGGTCCCAGTCTGGGTTCACCTTCCTCAGTTGATGCTTGAATGTTGGAGAAGTGATATATTGCAGTTGATTGCTTTATTGATGGGAAAACCAATTGGTCCATCTCAACAAACTTTGGATAAGAGGATTTTCTCTTATGCGAGGGTCTGTGTGGAGATTGATCTAAGTCAGCCTTTGCCAGATTTTGTTGATTTGACTGTCGGCTCTAGTTCTTGGACTCAGCCGTTGGATTATGAGATGCTTCCTTTCCACTATCGGTTGTGTCATGAATATGGTCACCTTCTGCGGAGGTGTCCCCAGGCTTATGGTGCTGGTGGTGCAAGTAATGTGAATGCTCAGTCTAATCCAAGGGGGGAAAGGGGTAAAGCTCCCATGTAGGGGGTAGCAATGGATAAAGATGATTTTGTTCCAGTTAAGTCTTGCAACTGAGGATGGGGTCAAAAGAGATCTCACATGGATAGGCAAGAGGGGGATACTTTCAATAGATTTGAGGCTTTGGATGAATTGGTTCAAGAGGAGGGCTTTTCAATGGGTATGCAGTTGGAAATCGATTCTTGTGTTAAGGAATTGCATGGGATGCAATCTTTGGCGTTTCCCAAGATGGATCAGCCTGGCGATCTAGACCCTCAGGTGGATTATGCTTTGCCTTCTTCGGCTTTAGCTCAAGGTGTGGAAGGTGGGGCAATTGTTAACTATGGGGGCTCTTTTGGCATGGGTAAGGTTATCTCAGAGGTGTGAGGTGGCTCTTATTATGGAAAAAATAAGGCTTCTACTTCCTCTACCTTAGGTATACAGCAAAAAACTTTTAAGAAGGGGGCTCTTGAAAAACCGTCTAAGGTTGGTCACAAGAAGGACCAAAAAAAAGTGAAGCTTGTTGGTGAGACATTGGTGGAGGCTGGTTCGGTGAAGACTATTGATGCTCACTTCTCCCAACCTCAATGATGATCGTGTTATCTTGGAATGTGAGGGGTATGAATAGCATCCCTCGACAAAAGGCTATTCGGGATTTGGTTCATATTCATTCTCCTAATGTGGTTTTCCTTCGGGAAACTAAGTTACTGATTGATAGAATGTTGAGTGTGGCTTCAAAAATTTGGGGTCATGGTCAATGTTAGTTTATGGGAGCACTTGGTAGCTCTGGTGGAGTGGCCCGTTTATTGGATCCTCGAAAAATCAACCCAATATGGTGGCTTTCCTGTAGGGGCTCGATTTCTTGTGTTGCTTCTCATCTCGAGTTGGGGGAGAGAGTTCTTATCTCTAATATTTATGCTCTGATTGACTTCCAAGGTAAATCTCGGCTATGGGATCATGTTAGTTATGTGAGGTCTCTAGATCCTTATTTGCCTTGGATCTTGGCTGGGGATTTTAATGTTGTCATTTCTCTAAAGGAAAAGAGGGGAGGTAGTGCCCGCCTAGAACCCTCCTTGGGTCTACTGCAAGATAATGTGGCTTGTTTGAGGTTGGTTGACATTAGCTAGTTAATGGAGTTTTTACTTGGAGCAATAGGAAAAGTGGAGAGGCCTCTATCTCAGAGAGATTGGATAGATTTTTGGTGTCCAATTTTTGGTTAGGGGACAGGTGGAGGACTTGTTCAGAGATTTTGGATGTCCAGGCTTTGATCACTGGCCAATTAAGCTCTTGGTTGAGCCTCCACAACATTGTGATAAGTAGTCTTTCAAGTTCCAACTCATGTGGCTTAGGGATGAATCTCTTCAGGATTTGCTTCCTAACTGGTGGCATCTTGGGAAGTCGGCTTTTGGAACTGCTATGTACTCATTTTCTAAGCGGCTTCAATATGTTAAATACAGGTTGAAACGCTAGAATGGACATCACTTTGGTAATCTATTCAGGCTAAACAGGTTGCTCAGGATAGCTTGGACTTAATCACTAGGAAAAATCATGATCAAGGCCTCACTGAGGACCTTGGTTTGTTAGAGGTCGTGGCTATAAAGGAGGTTGAGGAATGGGAGTTAAGAGAAGAGATTTTTTGGAAACAAAAGTCCTAGATTGAATGGCTCTAGGTTGGTGATTGGAATATTGCTTTCTTCCACAACTCTTTTAAGGATCGAAGATAGGGTAATGTTATTTTTGCTCTCATGTCCCCAGATGGGGGGGGTTCTTTCTTCCTCCGCCTCTATCTCTGTTGAATGTGTTTGGTTTTTTTTTTGCCTTATTCTCAGAGGATTTGCCTCCTATGTAGGAGGATGAGGCCAGGATTTTGGACTATATCCCGCAGTTGGTTTCTTTTGAAATGAATGAATCTTTGCTCTCTCCTATTTCATTGTCGGAGCTTGAGAAGGTTGTGTTTTAGATGAAGAAAGGTAAGGCTCCAGGGCCGGATGGATTCCCAGCTAAATTTTTTAGGAATTTTGGGAAGTGGTTAAGTTGGATTTTCTGGAAGTTGTCCAGGAATCCTTCATGAACAAACAAATGTTGAAGTCTCTACATGCAACTTTCTTATTTCTCATTCCAAAGAAGGAATGGGCTAACTCCCTAGATCACTTTAGGCCAATTTCTCTATGTAATGTTGTGTACAAGATCATTACTAAGTTGATTGCTGAAAGGCTGAAACCATGGCTCAGTGGGCTAATCTTTGAGGAGCGGGGAGGTTTTGTTGCTAGTAGATAGATCATGGATGGTGTTGTTATTGTTGTCGAGACCATCCACTCTATGGAATCTTATAAGGAAAAATCTATGTTTATCAAGTTGGACATGGCTAAAGCTTACAACCAGGTTAAATGGAGCTTCTTATTTAAGATCCTTGGAGCTTTTGGGTTTGCTGGTGGTTGGATTGATTGGGTCAAGAGTTGTGTTACTTCTTCTTTTTCGGTATTAATTAATGGTGTGCCCACAGAGTTGTTTGGTGCCCCTAGGGGACTTCGACAAGGGGATCCTTTGTCCCCCTACTTGTTCATTCTGCTTGTTGAAGGTTTGGAGAGGTTTATTCAGTCTCAAGTTGTGAGTGGTTGGATTCAAGGTTGGAGTTGTGGAAATGATATTCCCCCTCAGTCTCATCTCTAGTTTGTGGATGACACTACTTTGATGGGTAGGGTGTGGGTTCAAGAGGCTATTAGATGGAAAGGTGTGTTCAACTATTACTTTGTTGCTTCAAGACAATGTATTAATGAGGGGAAGTACTTTATCTATTTCTTTCACACTCCAAAGCTTATCCAAAGAAGAATAGCTAGAATTCTTCGTTTCCAGATTGGTTGGCTCCCCTTTGTTTACCTTGGAATCCCTCTTGCCATTCGCTCTCTTCCTAAGTTGTTTTGGCAGGAGATTGTTGATAAGTTTCGTAGTTTGGTCAGTCATTGGACTTGCAGGTGACTCTCTTTGGCAAGTAGAGTGACTCTTTTAAAGCTCTCCCAATTTACAAATGCTTTGTTCTATCTGCCCCTCCCAACTTCATCATGTACTTTGAGAGGATGTCTCATTAGTTCCTATGGTCTGGCAATTTACTCCATAGGAAGTGGAGTCTGGTTAAGTGGGATCTGGTTTGTAGGCCAAAGAAGGAAGGTGGTCTAGGCCTACGTCATACTGATTTTAATGGGCAAGCTTTAGTAGCTAAATTGTATTGGCATTGGTGTTCACAATAACATATGTTGTGGGCTAGGATTCTCACTTGCAAATATTTTGGTGTGGGGGAGAGTGCAGAGATTGCTAGATTTAGCTTGGAGGGAAAGGGTTCTATGATTTGGGGTACTCTTAAAAGGGGTGCCAAGCTGGTTAAGTAGGGGTTTTTCTGGATTTGTAATGGTGGCAGGGAGGCCCTTTTTTGGCATGATTCTTGGGATGGGCATCCTCCTATTTTGTCTTCTCATCCTCACTTGTAGGTTTTGTGCCAGGTTTTCATGGATGCAGGTTGGTGTTGTGTAGTTGATTTTAAATCTCAACAGACCATGGGTTAGATTATTGTGTTGAGGTGGAGGGATCTCGTGGAATGGCCTCTAGGTGGTGTGGCAAAGGATCGGCATGAGCTTGCTATGATTTTGTTGGAATGGGTTTTTGGGAGCTCTGAGGTTTCTTGGTGGAAGCATGTTTGGAACAAGTTTTCTTGGCCCAAATGTAATGTATTCTCTTGGTTAGTGATGCATGGCAAGTTTCTTACTTGGGAGAACCTTTGGAAGCGGTGGTTTTAGGGCCCTTCCATGTGTGTCATGTGCAATTGACATGAATGTTTTACTCACCTCTTCTTTCAGTGTCCTTTCACGAGAGCTATATGGCATCTTTGGTGGAGTCTTTGGAGTAGGTCGTGTTGCCATGTGCTTTCTTTGGAGGAATTTTGGAGGAGTTGGGGCTCCCCTCCTGTTAAGACTTCCTTTCTTTGTATGGCTTGGGCTATTGGCCCTAGTTTAATTGTTTGGAATATTTGGTTGGAACAAAACATGCAGATCTTTTTGGATAGGAAGTTACTTCTCAAACCTGGATCTGGATGAGAATCAGGGGGGCCCTTAAGGAAACTCTATCTGCAAAGTGTGACCTATCAATTTTTGTGGATGTTAGGGATCTGAGAGTGGTGAATGCTCTAGGCCTCTTGAGGGGCAAGAGGAATTTCAGCAGTGGGCATCGTGGTCGTGGTCATAAGAAGGTTGATCGTGTTGGTTGCTAGCATCCTCCTTCTTTGGGGAGCTGAAAATTAATACGAATGGTTCTTCTAGGGGAAACCCTAGACATGTTGGTGTTGGAGGTATTGGTAGAGATAGTTTAGGAGTGGTGGTCTATAAGAGACACATTCTCTAACCTCTGAAACTTTGCTAAATAACTAGGGTTTGTAATTTTTTATAAATTTCCTCAATTATTACCAGACATAAAATATGCATTCAAGAGATTAACAATTTCTGAAGCATAACATGCAATGATATACACTGGAAACAAGTTAAATGCTGAAAATGAAGCTTTATTGATATTGCATAAATTTCTGAAAGCTTTACAAAGAAAGATACCCGGAAACAATCTTCTAAACTTGAAAGATGTTGAAACCCTTATTCCAAATCTCTCCTGCAAGACTGGAGCAGTAAATCTGATGAAGCATAAACTTGACTTCTGGATGAAGCCAACAGTGAGCACCTTCAGCTGATATTCCACAACCTCAGAATGCTGATACAATGGAGAGTTTTCGTTCTCCAAAGCCGATACGCTGGCAGAAACCCTAGGGCTCCCTTCTCCAAACGCCAAAGAGAAATCATAAACAAATATCCAATAACCAATTCTGAATGTCCCCAAATGAGCCCCTTAAGATTCTTTTATACTTTTCCTGGAGGAGCTCATACACTTTTCTCACCAATGTGGGATAAAAGATAATAGGCTGATTCCCTCCATTTTGCCTTTTAAAACATTTTAAAATAAAATGTTTGCACTTTGGAATATTAAAATATATCCTTGAAATTGGTGCCCAAGTAATTAATTAAAATGGCCCCCTTTTTAATGATAAATGGACCCTCAAGTCATAAAGTGCAAATATAATGTTATAATATAATCTTAAAATATTAATTATTATTAAAGTCACCTTTAATAATAATTAAACGTTATAACTTAGGCAAAACTCCTTATTTCACCAACTCAACTGAATTTGGGAATCGACACTGCCAACATGTGAACTTCAGGTGCCCTGCTATAAATAGAATTGCTTGCCGGCTGACTTACTATAAATAGTAAGTATACAAAACTGAATCAACTGAAGGCTACTTGAACCCACACGAGATGCTAAAGGAGAGATTCCTCAGATTATCGCCAAAAGAGACCCTCTAACCAGCCATAGTAGCCTACGAGGGCCAAGAATAGGCTAAATCCACCGAACTCTGACGCTCGCAAAATTGGGGACATTACGGTCCACCTCCACAGGTATCGCCAAAGCAATCTCTTTATAAAGCCCCGAACTCCTCGGAAGGCCCAAAATAAGAACTGTGAAGTGTCCCACACATCTCTAACTGTCTCCTGTAGCATCAACAAAAACACAACTGCGCAAGCTATCTCTGGATCCCAAACCCAGAGTGAAAGTCTGTCATGTCTGTCATCCTCGGATTCCTTCACTCCTCACGCCTCCAACTTCACCATGCTGGAAATGGTGAAGTAACCCAATGGGACCCATCCAAAACTCGGTGCCAAAACTGTCACCACCTGGATCCCAATACAATCTGAGTTCACATCCATCTGTCATGCAGAGATAAGAACTTCTAGAAGCATCTGCTACACCGAATCTCTGCCTGTCCTCTGCTAAACCCTCATGGATGTGATAACTGACCAAGCCATCATGCCAACTGACACCATAGTCATCCTGTAACCATGTACCCAAAAGAAAACTCTGTGACCAAGAAGTAGCAAACCCTGTTGGATACATATCAGCATGATGTAAAACTGATAGCTGTCCCTGCAAGTAATCCCCCACAAACCGCTGAGTCTGGCGCTTGCAGCTGCTAACACCATCTTCTGAAGATGGTGAATACCCATCCCACAATGGATGGTATAACTCAGGAGCCAAACCACACTGATGGATCATCAAATCCTCCGTGTGTGGACTAAAGGAGAAGTGATGAACACTCCTCACTATGCAATCAAGATAAAATGCTCCCACCTCTGTCAATGGCTGACCATCATAGTCCTGGGGAAACAAATCAGCATAAGTACAAATCTCCATACTGGATGATGCCCTACATATCTCCTGTGACGACGATGGAGTAGTGACGTGATCTATCACACAACTCTCGGAAAAATCAACTATCTCATCACAAGAGCTCTCAACCAAAACACTCATCCCATCTGAATTAACTACACCAATGTCTGTGATAGATGTAACCACATCCTCACTACAACCCGTGGATATAAGATCCTCATCAACTGCCTCTGTATATAACTGTACTATATCTGCAGTTGGTGGAGACTGTGCCAAACTCAACTCCACGGTAAGCTCCTCCAACCATGACTGTGACTCTTGAAGGGCCAATTGACTGCTCTTCAATGAGTCCATAGTCACCTCAAGCTCATGAGTGAGCTCATCGACCTGCTCCTCCTTTCCCTTCAATGCATCATAACAAATGCAATCCCACTCGAGAAGAAAATCCCTGTCCGCAAGTAGTTTTAGGTAATTTTGTTTCATCATTCCAATTGCTTCTCGAAGTGCATGTATCTCTGCAAGGGAAAAACCACTATCACCGTGCTCATCTGTCAAAGGAGTACTCCAACCATAGGTAGCCAACATCTGACGAGCAACATCAAAATGCTCAATGGTTGTGGCAATCATATTGTCATTCACTTTTAGTTGCCCAACCAAATGATGAGGACTTCTGTAGCTTATGACCCCCATACAAGTTTTCCGGTTCACAATCTGCACTATGATATGAGGCTGATTCGTCATCACTCACTACATGATAAGCAGCATCATGTGTGCTTTCATCCATGCACACCTCAACATCTATGGTACTGCTGCTATGTACCTCAAAGGATGGCTCAACTAATAAAGTAGAAGCTGCTGATATGACAGTATCTTCACACACTTCCACTTCCAATGCAACTATATCATCATCCATCTCATGATCCTGGGATTCTATGCCAACACTTGAACCTACTAGCTTGTTTTCTAAGGTCTGGTCTAGAAAATCAGACTCACCATGACATGAATCCTCAAGATACAATGCACCATTAGTACCCAATTCCTGAGTACGTTCATGTAACAACTCAATAGTAGTTTCTTGCACATGTGTAGCCCCTGCTGTCTCGAGCTGATGCATAATATTACTATTGTTGTCATGTAAATCAGATCCGTTATTGGTCACCTTTTCTGTGAAATTTCATGCTTGTCATCCATATTTTGTATGTCTACATTCAAAGTTTCTTCCATAACATTTTCCGCACTGGCCATGACACCTAACCCATTGTTATGCTCAAAGAAAAGACTGCTGTTATCAAAATCAGAATTGTTAGCATGACTGATAACAACTTCTTGGGTGCTGAGAGTACCAACATTCTCCTCAAGTTTCATCCTCCTTTCCATTTCCTGTGTATTGATAAGGTTATTTGCATTAGTGTTTGCTTTCTTCTTCTTTGCAAACAAGGAATCCAATTTTTCCGGATGCTGTAGAAGCCTAGTCACACTCTTGTCATAATCCTGAACAGCTTGTGTGAGCTCTGCCATGAGTTCCTGTATAGACTTTTCCTTCTGTGGTAGAGCAGGAAGAAAGGTAGGTAACAGTCTTCCATCTTCAGTTCTATAACGGCTATAGGCAGCCATTGATGCAACCCTTTTTACATTTGCTATATGTAGCGGATTTCCAATTGAGTTCTGCTAAAGATGAGTGCTGATCACTGAACTATCTCTCAAGAGTTGGACGATATCTTCAGTGTTTATATCAGTTTGATAGATTGCATTTTGTTGAACAGTTGGCAACTCACATTCATTTAACACAGCAACGTATTGAACGTTTTCAATTGGAAACTCATATAAAGATTCAATAACAGATATAAGTTGTTGCCTTACAAAGTTCTGAGCAATATTACAAATTGATTTGAGTATGCGACATGCTCAAAATAAGCTACGGTAAAATACTCAAACAATATTCACAACAAAATAGAATGCAATCAATAGGTTACTGATATTCAACTTGTTATCATTAGCTGAGCAACTACAATATTCAGAATGTTTGTAATGAATCTCAGTCCTGATAATGAAGATCCCAAAGGCAGAAAGTGGCTCATGTGGGCTTGCAAACTGCTCAAAAAACCAAAACCAACCCATGCCAAGCTCCCAAGATACATCATAGTATGATGGCAGGCCACTACAGGATACTCACGTCTTCATAGACCCGCATACTTGCTTTAGAACTCACGTTTTTGATGCAAATGACCAGACATCTTGAAGCAGGTATTCTCGTGGCTGCAGCAATGACTAAAGACATCGAATGGCTTGATTCTACCTCCACGTCACTATCCCAATTCTCACGTGGTTTCAATATAAGGAAGTTGTTTCAACAATTATCACCGATGCAATAATATTAAGGCGACAATGGCAATAATATCGACCTCTTCAAATAATGGTAACTCCTTTTATGGTTGCGATTTGATTTTGTCTCTTTCCTTGAAATGTTGAAGCTCTTCTCATTTATCCTTCTATTATAGGTGATTCTGAAGATTTAAGTGTGCCATGGATCTTAAAGAGAAATACGATAGACCAAATTACAATCTGAAGCTTAATTTTAATCTCCACGTCATCCAGAAAGACGTCTTCTCCAAGCGACGACTTTTTTGGCTTCTTGTCTCTTCTAAGCTGCTCTCGATAGGAGGATATCATATATTTTCTTTTTCTTATCTCATGATGATTTTTATGTCTCCAATGTGAATTTTGATAAATTCGCTCTTTTCAGCTTTTGACTGTGTCCTATCTGACGACTTATGTCTTCTTCTCCAGCAATGAATAAGACAAGCCTCCACTGTCTTTGTCTAAGCGGCTCCCATATAAGCAACTCCGGACTTATTACATAGCCTCTACAATAATCGATGTATATTTACTTGTAAGTAGCTCCCGACAAAGGTTTCTCCTCCAATATGCGATTTCAATATAATGCGGCTCTTTAAAATAATAAACCGATGTGCCAATGTTCAATATCGAACTTCTGAAAGCCACGATTTGTCTCTATCGGCTTCTTCAAAAATTCCAACACCCATTTTGTCTGTAGCGGCAAACTATTGTTTTGTCTTCATCTGCGTTTTAAATTTATTTGATTGATGATCTGGGACAAAATTTCTTACATACACAAACTATCGGCTCCCTTTAATAATTTGATTGACTATTAAATATTACTTATTCCTACAAATATTTAAATCGTTCCTCTGGTCGTACCAAACAAACCCAATACTTTAAAATCTGACTGGTAATTCTCTGCAATTGATAAACTTTTCAAACCCTAAATTCTCAGAATCTTCTATGTATCTGTAAACCCATAATATTCTGAAATTTTTCTCTCTGCTCATGAAATTTATTTCCCACATTGGATGGCAGGATTCAGGCTCTGATACCACTGTAAGAGACCTGTCCGTCTCTAACCTCTGAAACTTTGCTGAATAACTAGGGTTTGTAATTTTTTATAAATTTTCTCAATTATTACCAGACAGAAAAATATGCATTCAAGAGATTAACAATTTCTGAAGCATAACATGCAATGATATACAACTGGAAACAAGTTAAATGCTGAAAATGAAGCTTTATTGATATTGCATAAATTTTTGAAAGCTTTACAAAGAAAGATACCCGGAAACAATCTTCTGAACTTGAAAGATGCTGAAACCCTTATTCCAAATCTCTCCTGCAAGACTGAAGCAGTAAATCTGATGAAGCATAGACTTGACTTCTGGATGAAGCCAACAGTGAGCACCTTCAGCTGATATTCCACAACCTCAGAATGCTGATACAATGGAGAGTTTTCGTTCTCCAAAGCCGATACGCTGGCAGAAACCCTAGGGTTCCCCTCTCCAAACACCAAAGAGAAATCATAAACAAATATCCAATAACCAATTCTGAATGTCCCCAAATGAGCCCCTTAAGATTCTTTTATACTTTTCCTGGAGGAGCTCATACACTTTTCTCACCAATGTGGGATAAAAGATAATAGGCTGATTCCCTCCATTTTGCCTTTTAAAACATTTTAAAATAAAATGTTTGCACTTTGGAATATTAAAATATATCCTTGAAATTGGTGCCCAAGTAATTAATTAAAATGGCCCCCTTTTTAATGATAAATGGACCCTCAAGTCATAAAGTGCAAATATAATGTTATAATATAATATTAAAATATTAATTATTATTAAAGTCACCTTTAATAATAATTAAATGTTATAACTTAGGCAAAACTCCTTATTTCACCAACTCAACTGAATTTGGGAATCGACACTGCCAACATGTGAACTTCAGGTGCCCTGCTATAAATAGAATTGTTTGTCGGCTGACTTATTATAAATA